>OX439484.1:160692251-160893911 GCA_949320155.1 Melangyna quadrimaculata | reverse complement strand
AAACATTAGGGTTTCACGTCAAAATGTGTATCATAACAACTACTCAGACTAGGGTTAGGTGTTGCCGTTATATGTCTAAAAAAAAGTATAATTTCAAATAACATTACAACAAACTTTTTGACGTTTAAACATTTATCATTTCAAAAATTAAATTTTATTTATGGATTTTATAATAATGACCAATTCTTTATTGTTTTGAACAAATTAATGAGAATAAATAAAGTACATGACTTTAAAATATTGACTTGAAAGAGATTTTCCAACATTTTAATACAAATTTAAATGCCTTTACCTTAAATACATTTATGGAGTAATCATGTTTATACCAAACACCACAGTACCTACTTAATTTCTTGAACAAATATAAATTTATGAGAAAAAAATCTAAACATCCCTTGAGAGGTTTACAAAAAATGATTTTTTAAAAATTTAAGAATTTGTCAAAACATTTTTAAGACAAAAAAATTCGGACGCTAATTTTTAAACTCTATTACAACTTATTTCACAACCTTCTTCAAAACTCGAATTTGAATTAAAATCATTGAAGTTGGTAGTGAACAAATTGAAAGTAAAAAAATTAATTATAGTTGGTACTATTAATAACAATTGTTGGTAAAATTGTTTTCTTTTTAAAAATATGGGCGAAACGCATGCATTTCTGAAGTTGAGATCACTTGTATCTCGTATCACTGAGGAAAAAAATCGGATCTAAAATTAAATGCGCTCGAATTTAATTTAAAGTATTTTAAATGAAGTGGAGCATTTTCATTATAACGTTGAAACAATGTTAATTTGAATACGCGACGTAGTTTTAAGAGATTCAACCTAGTTTCAAAGAAAAACGTAGTTATTTATATAATGAAATCAACTTTTGTACATTTGCATTCCGTTCAACGTTGTTTTAAAGTGAAACGTTATAATTTTTACATTGAGTTCCACATTTAAAGTGCACTCAACCTTTTTTCAAAGTGAAACGTTAGCATTTTTACATTGAAATCCACATTTTAAATTGCGATCCACTTTTGTGGCATTTAAAGTGCCATTACCGTAGTTTCAAAGTGTTTCATAGTTAAGTTAACCTCAATTGCCTTGTATTTGTAGGCTTAGGGGAAGGTGGCCTAAAATGGCCCACCAGAGTAAAATGCCCCCCTCTCTAGAAATCGTAAAATCGAACAGAATTAGATAAAGGGTGTCCCTTAATTCGTCGAGAGTATTTAAGGGTATGATTCTGGGGTATATTCTAAGACAAAAATTGTTGTACAGTAAGGGCCTATCTCCAATTTTGATATCATTTATCGGGAATTTAAGAAAAGTCTTTCTTTGAGGTACCCTGATCCATATTATCGGTAATTGCGCCGAAAGTACTTACGATAGAAACTTCGTTTAGGCCTCTATTTTTAGAAGAAATACCAGTCTTTGTAATTGCATTTAAATGAATTTGACATCTTTTCAAAGTCTTAAGATATTCAGTTTTTAGCCTGTTCCATTTTTCCTACCCATGCTAATTTTTTGACTTTGGGGTTAATTTTCTCCAAAAAATGCGTAATCAACATGATGTTTTAATAATTTTTTTGAATGTATGTAACAATAATAAAAATAAAATTACCATTAAGTTATGAATAAGATGAAGCTTGTTGAACCTATGGAATGTCCTTCAATAGTTCATATAAATCATTTTGCAACAACTGGAGATAGTTTGTAGAATTCAACTTAAGTGGCTACTAAAATTAGCATTTTTTCTAACCAAAGAATGTCAAAGTGCACCCCTTATAACTGTTTGAGTTGAAAACATACTTAAAAAGTAATCTAAAACCACACAAATGATTTTTATTCATAACTTTTCGAGCTTAAAGCTAAAAAAACATTTTTTTTTTCAATTTTACTTGCCGCTGTTTTTCCAAATTATCATAAAATCTATAGGTTTTTCGGCAAACTTGTTACTGACTTTTATTTTTAGTATTGTTACATACGTACATTCAAAAAAATTATTAAAACATCATGTTGATAACGCATTTTTTGGAGACAATTGACCCCAAAGTCAAAAAATTAGGATGGGCAAGAAAAATGAAACCGGCTAAAAACTGGATATCTTAAGACTGAGACAAGGTATCAAATTTATTTAAACGCAAAGGCTGGTATTCCTTCTAAAAATAAAGGCCTAATCGATGTTTCTATCGTAAGTATTTACGGCGCAATTACCGGTAACATGGATCAGGGTACCCAAAGTAAGACTTTTCTTAAATTCCCGATAAATGATATCAAAATTGGCGATATGCCCTAACTGTAGAACAATTTTTTTCTTAGAATATACCCCAGAAACATACCCTAAAATACTCTTGACGAATTAAGGGACACCCTGTATACAAAATGTTAGCAACTTCAAGATATTATTTGAAATTTTACAGACCAAAATGTCTAGCCATTTTCAAAAGTTGAAACAATAAAATTTTAAGAAAAATTTGTTGACAAAAAACTGTATACAAAATAGTGATTTTTGGAGAAAGCAGTTAATGCATGTAAGTATCAAGTTTTTCTTTTTAATTTACTGAAATTGTTTGGTCTTAAACTATTTCTGTCTTATCGGAAATAACTTAAATAAAAAAATCCTAAACGGGCAAAATGGCCTACTTAACATTCGGGTAAAATGGCATAGTGTGCCATTTTATACTTACCCCTACATTTTCATTTTTTTGTATAGTGAAAATGGTTGAAAAATATGAACGATCTACAGATAGGCAGTCCTGGACTGAGGACGCATTATCAAAAGCCCTAAATGCATCCAAAACGTCCAATGTTGGGTGTTTTAGTTTTGTTTATGTTTATTTTACATATAAATTTAAGTTGTTTTAAATGAATTGTTGATTTTATTTTTTTTTTGTTGAGTATAAACTTTGATTAGTTTTAAATAAAGTTTAAATTAAATTGAAAATGGTTTTTGGTCAACTTGCATGGGTAAGATTGCAATATTGCATACTAGTATGCCATTTTACACGGGCAATTTTGGTCGTTGGAATTTGGAGGCATTTTCTAAATTAAATACTTTGAATCCTTTTTGGAACTATTTATACTCGTAAGGCAGAAAAATGTAAGCGTTATTGATTAAACTTTGCAAAGAATATAACATTTCAGTTTGAATGTCAATTTTTTCCGAGATAAGGGACATTCTCCCTAGGGAGGGGGGGCCATTTTAGACCACCCTCCCCTAATATAAAGAATTTCCAGAGTGCGTTGTAGTTTTTCGAAGTAGATCCCTTACATTTGTGAACAAATTAAACGCGCACTCAAAATTTACTCTTTTATAATCGAAAATCATTATTTAATTACATTTACTATATTTATTACTATGCATTACTCATAGCATTAAACGATTCACTTAAGTCGTCACAAATAAATGATTCACCACAAAAATGAAATGCGTTGATCCCTCCTCAGTTATACGTGGTCTTATACAAAAACAAAAAATCAAAGCTCCACAGAACCTGAAAGCGGATTGCCCTATTGGATACTACAAAAGTGTTGGGTATGTACCTGGTTTAACTGAAAACTTCAAAAAGGTTGTCATCAACAAATCAAAAGACGTTCTTTTGGCTTATAAATCCAACAAAACACTAAGCCACCTTTTCACTAAGCTTAAAGTTAAACCGGATAAAGACAAAACCACGGATGTGATATACAAAATCAACTGTAAGGGCAAACCCGACGATCCTTGCAATCAATGCTATATTGGCACCACAAAACAGTTCCTTCGTCAACGTATGTCTAACCACAAATCTGACATAAAATCTAACAACCCTGGGAAAACGGCATTAGCGAGTCACATAATTGAAAGCGGCCATTCTCCAGACTTCGAAGATGTCCAAATTCTCCAAACCGAGCGGCACGCGTCAAAGCGATACACACTTGAAACGTTGCACATCATTAACAACCGCAACAACATGAACCGAAAGCTCGACACACAAAACATATCCGCTGTATATTGCTCACTTGTCACTGACTAAACGTCAATTACTTGTTTTTTGTTTATTCTGTTTAAGTTTTATAAAGTTTTATATATAAAGACTGAACTTCATTTTGAAGTGCATAAATTTAAAACATTTTATTCAATGTAAATTTATTACAATTTTTGATATTTTTACAAAATGTAAGTCTAATTTTTAATGTTGTCATACAATTGTTATTATACTGAAATTTTTTTTTTTTTATATATATTTTTTTGTGAAATAAAGATCCCCTGAAGAAGGCAGCAACCCCTGCCGAAACGTCGGGAAAAGCAAATGTAACTTGATTGTTTCATTGCCATATCCATTGTGACCAAAAAATCCGAAGGATAAATCAAGATTTTTATCTTATCCACTTTTTAAGATCATGAATATACATTTGTCTTTGTCTTACATAAATTTTCAATCTACGTTAATTCATAGTAGATAAATGTTGTTTTAAAAGATGGATGAATTTGATTTACCTATGATTCCACTTTAAATCAACATATAAACGTAGTAAAATCTAGTAAGTATGGAATCACTTTGAAATAAAGTCGCTCCACTTTGATTTAAGAACTTTCGGCGTTGGCGCCAAATCGTTCTGAAAAATATTAGAATCAAAGTTTTTCCCTTTGATTTTACGTTGTTTTTTCCTCTGTGTATGTACTTCGAAACAGAAGTAATTTTAATTTCTAAAATTCTCCATCTTCGTTATTTGATATTAAAAGCTTCATCGTACATCGAAAACAAGTAGGTACAAAAGTTTTGACAAAAACAGTGTGTTTCTAATAACACATGTTTTATCAAAGCTCTAAGAGCTGTTTTTAGAAAAATTAAGATTAAACTGATTGTTTTTAAGTTTTTGTATAGCACACTTTTATTTTTAGCCCTAGAAACAATTTATCTTAAAATTCAGGATAGGATCAAAAAACCAATAAGTACCTTCATATACCAAGTTTTTATAAAATAAACTGTCTTTTTTAAAATTGAAATTCTTATTTTTTTTTTGAAGATTTTGGAAATCAACAAGTATACTAACTATACATGTTTAAACTATCAAGAAGCTCTTGCATACAAGATAATTAGATCAAAATCTGTTAAAGAGTTTTCGAGAAAGTCGAAAAACAAAATAACGATTGCATGGAGGTATCAATAATAACTATTTTTAAGAAGTAAAATAAACCAAAAGCTAGCCTTTACTTAAAATTATTAAATAGATTTTCTTTCGGAAAAAATATGTGGATCCGTTTTTGAGAAAAATCATAACTTCCTAAAGTACCTATTAAAAACCAATAATAAGGCTGAGGTACCTTTTTGTTACTTGTTACAGCCCTAATTAAAATGGAAATATACTATTTGTGCTTCCAAGATACAAGGAGGTGGCCTTGTGAAGAAGTGGTACGCAGGGCGTATACGTACTTTTTTATTCAAGAAAATTAAAAATGCGTCAGTAATGAGTTTGTCGTTTTTTTCACTATACCTAAATTTAAATTTGTATAGTTGGTGATTAATAATTTTTGATTTTAAGGTAAGACCGCACTAGGCGGAACTGCACTATAGCGAAACTGCGATTCACAACAATGTGTATGAAATTTTATGAAGTTCAGTTGCTGTTTAGTGCGATATTAGCTCATACCATTTCATATAATGTTTTGCGCGTGCGTCGTGAAGTGTAGTTCTGCTCCAGTTGTTTATCATTCAAAAAAAAAACATTCATAAATCAATGAAATTATATTGTTAATAAAGAATTAAATTCAAAAAGCCAAATTTTTACTTTTATCAAGGAAAAAGGCAACGTATCGTGTGTGCATTAAAAATTAAGTAGTGTTTTTTTTTTAAACTATAAAGTATCTTAGCAGATGAAAAAAACGGCTTCAGACTTAAACAAGTTACATGTTAAATACAACACTAACTAAGCCCCTTTCGGTTTAAGTTAAAGCCGAGTAACCTGCTGATGTGAAACGAAAAATCTTATACGAAATTGACATGACGAAGTCAGAAACGAAAAATTTCGTTGTGCTTTTCATTCCCCGGTAAGCTTTTCGAACAGCAAAATAATGATTATACTAGATTGTTTTGAGAAACTCTACTCTCTTTTCGCACAGTATTAATTGCTCGGACCAGGGTTCGAACCTTACTTTGATTGAAGTAGATTTACTTCGATTTTAAGAAATAAAATAAAAAAATAAATAAAAATCTACTTTGACACTCCGCTTTTTCAAGATCTACTTCGAATTTTCTTACAAAAAGTGCCTTACCAAATTCCAATGTCTTACCAAGTTCGTTTCGTTTTGATTGGTATGTGTGTGCGAGCCGAAAACATCCAAGAAATAACTGTATACCAATTTTTTTTGTTTTGGGTTTTAGTTGCTGCGGTCATATCTGCTTTGTTTTAAGCCGGATCCACACATGTCTCGTGTGTTGTCGTGTGTCGCTACCCAGCGGGAAATATCGTCCCCAATGAATTTTATAGCTGAATTCTTCAATCAATTCACTAGCCAAATAATAAAAGGAAACGTCATGCAATGATTTAGCCAGTGAAGAGTCATGCAAGGTTTCCTCAGTTCATAGATTTGAACCCACTTTTCGCTTTCTGTGTAGAAAACAACAAGACAACAGCAATCAATTCACTAGCCAGATAATAAAAGGAAACGACATGTAATGATTTAGTAAGTGAAGAGTCATGCAATGTTTCCTCAGTTCATAGATTTGAACCCACTTTCAGCTTTGTGTGAAAACAAACCTTTCTTTCGTTGAATTAAAAATTGCTTTTGATATGGAAAATTATAAGATGAAAAAACTGTTGAAAAGTCATGCAGAAGTTCATCAGTTCATCGTCTATGTCCACTCATATGCTTTGTAAAGTGTGCACCGCCATTGTGTGTTTTGATAGAAGTTGATTTTTTTGTGTTCTCTGTGTTGACATTGTCTACTGACAGTAAAAATTATAAGAGGACTTGTGAATTTCTATTGAAATGAGGAAATCTCAGATTGTCTCAAAGTATTTCAGGTTGTTGGTTAATCTTATTTATTTACTTATTAATTTACAATCTCTCGAAAAACGTCGTGAGGTGGCTGATATTATTTTTACACATCAAATTCTATCTGGTGTCACTGATTCTCCCTACCTTCTTCATGCTATGAGATTAAATGTCAACTCGAACGCTCTTAGATCAGTACCTCTTTTTCATCAATCACCTCACAGAACTGATTATGGTAGAAACGAACCAGTTACTAGAATGTTGAGGGAAGTAAATGCTAATTCAAATGTTTTTGACTATAATCATAGCAAGATCACACAAAGAAACCTTTTATATGGTTCATCATATAACAACTCTAGATAATATTATGTATGTATGTTTATTCATGCAACTAATTATTTTTAATCAATCTATAGAGAAACTGAAACTTTACAATCTCAATTATAATTTTCAATCACAATTTTAACAAATGCCTTAGCATGCTTACAATTCTTTTTTTCCTCATTTTTAAAACTTTTATAAGTTTTTTATTTTTTTTTAATTTGTTTTTTCTTATTTTCTAAATTTTTTGTCTTATTTGACTTGACTTTAAGGTAGTCACAGCTGCCTTTGTTTCATCCTATTTTTTATCTTATGAATTTTGTTTTGTTTGATTTTAAATCTTTCATATTTTTTACTGCTTGCATTAAGTAGCCCGGTCTTTTTTTTTACTTCGATTTGTGCTCGCATCGTTCATTGAAATTGTACATCATAATTCAATTTAAGTACCGATATGACTTGCAATCGTTATTGCCGTCATTCTCGGTGAAAATGGACCCCAGCTCGTGCGGTATCTGGGGGGGAGAGAGGCGTGGGATTTATTATTTAATCACCACTTCACATATGAAGTGGTGATTCACCAAGAACCACTGACCTAGTGATTTCACTTTAATTAAATTTAAAGTTTTAATTCTATATTTTATTTTAATTAACCAATCACAAATTCACAACACATAAACAACAGAGTAATGAATCCACTATTTATTTAATTTTCTTCACATTTTTCATATTGAATTAACTAATTATAATTGCTGAATAAACAACTACCACTAATCTTGTGATTTGATAATTGAATATTCATTACTATTTTCATCGAAAACATTGAACTGATGAATAAACCACATACATTTATGTAGTGAATTCACAGACTATGCAACCATCATGTTTTTCATCATCTGGGTCGGTGAATAAACAACTTCCAACGAAGTACTGATTTCGTTGGCGAATTTTCATCGGATTTTCAGCATGTGCTTCCTGCCTAGGACATCCCCATGTTAATTTTATCAAAGGAATCAGCTGTAAAGTGGACGGTGCAGCTGCCATTCCTCAAGGAAAAAGCTGATCTTTCCTCAATGAATTTTTCAATTTTTCCCGCTGGGTATGCCTGTCCACATTGGATTTTTAATGCTAGCTGCACGCAATGAGACAGGTAGATTTTATGTGAGTGAAAAAGAGATGGGTAGATTCCACCCAAATTGCACCGATGCGCCACTTTCAAACAATATTCTCGAATTCAACATAATAGATTTTTTATTGTGTGAGTGAAAGATAGATAGATCTCAAGGGTGGGAGATAGGGATGCGTAGATTGAACTGAGAGGATTTACTCTTCATCGTATGGACACAACGAACATGTTAACACCATTAAAAATCCAATGTGTACAGGCACTGTCGCTGCAATGAGTTTTATAGCGGTAGAACTACATTTCTCTCGTGTGACACACTGCTCCACAACACAACGCACGAGACCAGTGTGGTTCGGGCTTTATGGATATTTCTTAAATAAATTCAAAAACCGATTAACTGTTATAAATTTACAGCCTTATTCATAAACGAGTTATAGCGAGTGCATATAGCGCTATGCACTCTTTATAATGCCTCTGAACGCAAAAACCTTATTCATAAACTTATGCAACGTTGAATAGAAGCAACATAAGCTAAACGCGTTTGGAGGTTGTATAGAGCCAACATAAGGGCTGTTTAGTATCGGAATGTCACTTTGACTCACTCATAGCAATAATGTAGATAGATGTTAGGGGGCGCTTATTTTTGCAATCTTTGAGGTGTTGAAATCTCACTTTCGAAATATTTTATAAAATTTAATACAACAATTAATAATGTTGGTTTTGTTAATTTACTGTACATTTTTATTGGGATATTGTTTAAAAAAATAAAGAATATTTTTTTGTACACTTTATTTTAGAGAACCTGCTTAATAAATGTGCAAAATTTAAAGGTTTTCCATAAAATCTTACAAATTTTGCAAATGCTTGACGACATGCGTAATTTAAATAAAATTATACAAAGATTCACCTTCATCACTTTCATGGGAAAAAACAAGAATTTTAAGCATTACAAAATAAGTACCACCCTTTTATTTTTCTTCTCAACAAAAACATCACGATGTGAGTGAATGGAGCAATTCATGGAATAAATCAGAAACGACGTATTTTTTGTTTCAAATATTTTTAATTTTATTTGCGAACACATAAAAACAACAAAGTAACTGGATAATTATAGTAATATTAAAAGAAATAAATAAGAAACCAAAAAGAATCCAATCAGAATTACTTCTATTGATTTTTCACACAGCACACACACAGCTGGAGACCCAGCTGTCAGTTTTGAAAGTAAAACGTACTAGATTCCTCCTTTATGGCTACATAAATCCCTATGCAGTGCATAACTATTCATCTGTTCAGCGGATTCTAATGAATACGGCTGTTAATGTTTTCACGAACTCTAATAAAAAATCGTAAGGATATTTACAAACCATCTAACAAATTAAAGTAAAATAATACAAATTTCTTCATGGCCAATTTATTTTTAAATAATACTATTGTTAAAAAAATAACAATTCACAATTTTAGTAATTTTAGTAATGTGAAGTCTGAATCTAAGCCAATTTATATTGTTATTTTTATTTTTTGTTAATAATAATAATAACTTTAATATTTTCTTGTTAAAAATATTTTTTAGCAAAAATCATTTTTTTCATAGTTTTTGTTTTTTTTTTTCTGATTTTCAAATCTGCTTCGGATGTTTTGGTTTTACTTCACTTTTCTACTAAATCTACTTCGAAATTTGAATCATAGGGTCCGAACCCTGGCTCGGACCATAATTTGGTGCCGAAAAATGATATTTGGATTTGTTCGTGTTTTTATTTGTTGTTTCTTCCATTTCAGCTTCTGTTTTAATTTGTTCGTTAAATTTAGTTGTATTTGTTTGTAATTTGTGAAACTCTCCATGCATATTTGCCCGCTGTGTTTTCATAAGCATTTCGTTGTCTTGTTGAAGACCACAGGAACATTTCATTTCGCATCATTTCATGCGCATGAAATGCCTAGCAAAAAATAAATCTTTGGTGTATAAATTCAGTTGGGAAGAATCCATTGTTGCTTTTTTTTTTTAATTTTGTAAGTGTATTTAAATTCTAAAAACAAACTAAGGTCCAGTTCACACGAGATTATACCGCAGGTTTTTTAGCTGTTTACACCCGGACAAATGCGCTGTTGCCCATAGATTTACATAGAACTGTTCACACGATGACTTTTCTGCAAAAAAACGTTTTCACCTGCACACGTCGATCGAAAACCCAACGTCCTTGTCAACAAAACCGTACGTTTTGCGACGTATTCACCTCTAGTGGCCCATAGATTTATATCATGTCATTCACACGGTAGAAAACCCCACGTTTTTACCAAATATGAAAATCAACCGAATAAAGGGTTTATTGAATTTTATCTTTTGATGGGGTTGGGTTAGAAGTCTGAAATTTATATGTATGATTGATACTATTGATTCAAATATTTGGTTTTCAAATTCAAATATCGGATGCGTGCTGTATCGTGGAGGGGGAAAATGCATGTATTACAAAGTTTTCACATATTGGATAATAACTATTGATTGCGAACATCGATTGATTTAGTTTTCTTTTATACCACAAGTCATTAAAACAGCGATTATTTTGATACCTCATTTGATAATGTACGTGCCATACAAGCTTCACAATCTTAAATTTAAAATAATCGAAAAACCGAAAAAAATCAACCGAATTGATTTATTTGTCCATTGCCAACCATCGCTCACCAGTGGGAAAGCACAGTTATCTGAATAAAAAAATTATTTCTAATTGACTTTTTTCCTTTTCAAAAATCATAACTTCATTTTTACTGGTCACATCTTTAAAGTTAAGGTATCTAAAAAAAGCCTACAAATGTGGCTAAATTCGTGTAAGCAAATTTTTAAGAAGGGGTCAAAAATTCCATACTAAAAGGGTGTGTAAATGTCCCGTGAACTTTATATTTGCTCTTCTAAATTCAAAACTTGATGAAAATTTTCAAACTTTCAAAAAACAAGTCAGTGGTTTCATATTTATAAATCTAACAGGGAAAAAAGTAGGGGCACATGAATAAAAAAAACTCAATAAAAAAAAAATTTTATTAAAAAAAAAAATAATTAAATATTTAAATAAGCCCGATTTAGCCAACTTTTGAAGCTTGAAACTTGAGAAATACTTAATAGATCTTTACGATTGAGATAAATAATTAATCGGGAAATAGTAATCTAAATTAATATTTAAAAATTATTGCAAAATTTTGAAAAACTTCATACTAAAAATGTGATTAATGTAAAATCAATTTGATTTTCGAAGCTTTAAATTTAAAAGTTGATGAGATTTTGTTAAATATTGAAAAAAAAAAATACCAGATATATTGGTCTATCTCTCCTCTAAAATAATGTCAACAAGTGTCTTATGATTATTTCAACAGGTACGGCGCTTTAATTGGTTATATCAATTTTTTACAAAAAAAAATGGATTTTGATTAAATAACCAATAGATATGGCGTTGTTCAAGGTTAAAATCTCAAAAAAAAAAAAACTTAGAAAGTCACGCTAAATTTGTGTATACAATTGTTGTCAGAAGTGTGTTATGCATGGCCCGCTTTAAGTTAACATATTCATAGCCCGATGATGGTATCGAGGTCTAAACTTCTATTTGTATGATTCAGTAATCAATATATTTAATTCACTCTTTCTACATTATAATTCAAGTCGCCATTGAAACTGGGCAATTACAAGGTACAAATTTGTAAATTAAAAGGGCAGTGTTGTAACATCTTTTGTAAAGAAATGAGTGATCTAACGATTTTATACAAATATGGCAGCCGACTCTTTTTATTTCTTTGGTGCAAGAAAAACCCATTTTGTGGGACAAATAACAAAATGTGTATAAAAATCGCGCCAGTGACATTGTTTTGTGAAAAAAAAAAGAATATGTTTTTCGTTTCACCCCAGATGTTTTATTTCCCAAAAAAAATTCTAACCACTAATTTTTTTCGTTCAAAAGAATTTTGTAGCTACTAGGCTTTATACATTTAAACATACCTAATAGCCTTTTTCTTTTAAACAGGCTTCTTTTTGATTTTTCTTTATGATGCAAGGCAAAATTTAAAGAAAATATTCCAAAACAAGTTTGCTTTTATTTTTATCTTGAAATATAACACAAGAACTTATGGTCGAAACAATAATACCAGCCTTAACATTAAAACGAAAAAAGTGGGTATAATAACGACAATAAATTAAACAACATAAATACACTACAATTAATATATTTAAAATGAATTACTTCGATTGTAAACGAAAGTTTTATTAAATATAAAGGGCAGAAATTAACACAGAACATTTTATTTCAAATTATTTCTGTCTATAATTTTTAAATAGCATTTTGAACAGATTACAAGATGACGCCCCAGATGACCAATTATACGAAAATGAAGCGTTTCCACTTCAATATGCAGTACATTCTTATTTATGCGGCAGCTATTAGATTTTTAATCGAATCAAAAAGTGCCATATGAACACCCCGCTGTTTGTTCGGTAAAAAACGAATACGATAAAAAACGTGCGGTGTTATCTCGTGTGAACTAGGCCTAAGGGTATTCATACAACGAGATAATTGTACGATTTGCAGAAAGATGAACTTTCCGGTATGATGTTAATATAATCAGACACCCCCTCCAAAAACTTTGTAAATAATCAAATTAAACGTAACAAATGACATAAATCATAGTGTATCAGATTTATTTCCGCGCTTTCCGCATCAAATTCGTGAGATAAAACTATCCGTTCTTCAGAATATTTTTCCCGTACAAATTCTGACACGACTTCAAATTTTTGTTTTGTAGTGCGCTGTTCGACCAGCGAAATTGATGACTTCACCAGATTGTTTTGAGAAGTCTCCATCACTGCACTCTCTGTTCGCACAGAATTAATTGCCTAGAACATTAATCATGGTGTGAAAAAATGCAATTAACAGCCCTTATTTTGCTGTTGTGGGGGTCACAGCAGGGACTGTTTTAAGAAAAATTCAGAACTATGTACCAACAAATCATTATTGAACAAAATTATTATTTATAAAATGATAAAAATCGACAGTGTCTTAATTTTGTTGTTTTTACTGATGTATATTAAAGTAAAGACGAGCGGTAAATGTTATAAAAAGCTCACTGCAATATTGAATTCACCACACCAACTTACATAGGAATTTACTAACGTTTAAGTCTTTGATCAGTTGGAATAAAGATAGCCTGAAGACAATATCACTTGTTTTGCATTATTCTTTTGACGATTCCCCTTAATCTCCTGTGTACCCCTTCCTACAGAAACTGAGACATATTAAGTGGCGACGAGGAAAATCAAACAAAAAAAAAAAAGTTATAAAGTACAACAGTAATAAGAAATAACGACTGAGACTATAATACTTAGTAACGGTGAAGTTTTGCCCATTTTTGTGTTGGCTGACCAAATTTATGATAAGTTTTGCAAAAAACGCAGGGAATTATATCTCAAACTGAACAAAATAACTGAAGACAATGACAAACGGGACTATTTCATTACACTAGGGGGTGCGGAGTTGTATAAAATCTTAAAGTCTTTAGTGGCCCCTGAATCTCCAATGTCGGTTACTTATGATAGTTTATATAAGAAGCTGGTGGAGCACCTTAAACCTTAAACCTTAAATTTTATCAACGCTACCAAAAGCATCAGGAGTCAGTTAGTGATTTTGTTGTGGCCATAAAATCTCTAGCCCAGGACTGCAAATTTGATACGTTTCTAAATGATGCCCGGAGAGATAGACTTGTTTGTGGAATACAAAGTGATAAATTAAGATGCATACTTTTAAACGAAAGACCTAACTCTAGAAATGGCGATTGATAAAGCTATGAATTTCGAACTCACTGAAAAAGAGCTTAGGCAGATTAAACTTGGACAACCAGATTTAAACGTAGTTCGGCCAACTTATAGTAATAATGGGTATTTGAAGGGGTATGAAAAGAAATTCAGTAATAAAGATTCGAAAAGAAATTGTTTTAGGTGCAACAAAGCAGGACATTTTGCAAAAGACTGTAAAGTGGTAATATGTTTTAAGTGCGGAAAGATAGGACATTATCTGGATAAGTGTACATTAAAATTAAATACGCGTGCAGAAAAGAAAAGGGAAACAGGGAAAAGAGGAAATAAAGTAAACTGTGTTGAAGAATATGATATAGAAGAAGATGCAGATGAGCTAAAAATTAGCACTATACACTTTGTAGATAAAGAAGATAATCCTTTATATGTTAATGTTTTAGTAAATGATATTCCAGTGAAAATGGAAATGGACTCAGGGGCATGTTTGACGATAGTCGAAATAAGGGACATAGAAAAGTTGAATATAAAAAAAACAGACATTTTGGAATCAAAAATTTCTCCTTTAAGTGTCATTACCGGGGGGGGGGAGTATTGATGTGAAGGGAACATGTAGGGTAAAGGTGCAGTTCAATAATATACGAAACGAAATGCAAATAGTGGTGATAGAATCGAATAGAAAATTTGTACCTTTGTTGGGAAGAACATGGTAAAATGAACTCGTTCCGGGATGGCGTGAAAAATTGGCAGGATGTAATATAAATAACATACAATTTGATAAAATAATCGAAGTATCAAAAATTCGGGAAGAGTTTAAAGTTTGTTTTGATGGGGATAGGGGGGCCAACATTCGCGGTTACGAAGCACAGATTCATATCAAGGAAGATGCTAAACCCATTTTTTGTAAACCATATACGGTCCCCTATGGGCTCATAACAAAAGTAGAAGAGGAGCTTGATAAAATGGTCAACGCAAACATTCTGAGACCCATTCGGCATAGCAGTTGGGCGTCCCCTATCGTTATAGCACCGAAGGAAAATGGCCAAATCAGGATCTGCGTAGACTTTAAGGTCAGCGTTAATAAGTTTGTGGTTACCCATCATTATCCACTGCCTAGGATGGATTATATTTTCGCATCCTTACGAGACTATTCAGTTTATTGCGTTTTAGACCTAGAGGGAGCGTATCAACTATTGCTCGTGACGGAAGCTTCTAAGGAATTGTTAGTTATAAATACCCATCGCGGGTTATATCAATTCCAAAGACTTCCTTTTGGTGTTTCCTCAGCTCCGTCTATTTTTCAGGAAACCATGGATAAACTCCTAAGTGGATTAGAACGAACCAGCTGTTACTTAGATGACGTTCTCGTAGGCGGTAGAACGTATACGGAGTGTCTACAAAACCTGATTTTTGTGATGCAGAGGTAAGAAAAGCATAACGTTAAGGTTAATGGGTCTAAATGCAAATTTTTCGAAACAACGGTAGCATATTTGGGTCATGTAATAAATAAGGAGGGGATTTTACCGAATCCTGAAACAGTCAATGCTGTTTTACAGGCACCAGAACCAACTAACATTACGGAGTTTAGGACTAATAAATTTTTATGGAAAATTCATCCCTAATTTATCGGCCGAATTATATGAGTTTTACCAATTGCTCAGGAAGGAAAACAAGTTTGACTGGAAAAGCAGGTGCCAAAAATCGTTTGAAACAAGCAAACAATTACTTTTAAGCAACAGGTTATTGGCACACTATGATCCAAAAAAAACCATTGTTTTACTATGCGATGCGAGTCCTTATGGTATAGGGGCCGTCTTGGCCCATGTTATTAATGGTTTAGAACGTCCAGTTATTTTTGCGAGTTGTTCCTTATCAAAAGCGGAGAAAAATTATTCCCAATTACACCCAATTTTCCCAATTATTAAGCGTTGGCAATAATATTTGCAGTAAAGCGGTTCCATAAATATATCTATGGTCACCAGTTTACGATAGTCAGCGATCACAAGCCCCTTAAAGAGATCTTCAATCCAACTAAAGGGACTCCAGCAGTAGCAGCGGCGAGGCTTCAGAGGTGGGCAATTTTCTTAGGAATGTACCGATACAAAATAGAATACAGAAAAGGATCGAAACTGGCATAAGCCGATGCATTATCGCGTCTTCCTCTCCAGGAAACTACAAATGTTGACGTAGGTTATATCAAATCAATTGCGATGGTGGAGGATCTACCCATAGATAGTAAGGTCGTTGTCAAATATACAAGTAGAGATAAAGAGTAAGTAAGACTAATCAACCATATAAAGGAAAATTGGAAAGCGGGAAAGCAAGTTGGACTTGACTCGTATTGGGAAAAAAGATTTGTTTTGAAGGTTGAAAACGGATGTTTATATTACGGACATCGCATGGTAATACCCGCAATTTTGAGAAATAAGATGCTAGAAATTCTACACGGAGGCCACTGTGGAATAGTGCGAATGAAAAATCGTGCGAATTAAAAATCGTGCGAGATCTTATGTCTGGTGGCCAAAAATAGACCAGGATATTGAGCAGCGCGTTAAATCTTGTCATACATGTGCATCCACACAGAGAGTTTGCAAATCAACCGAGTTTGTTTCTTGGACAAAGGCTCAAAAGCCCTTCGAGCGAGTTCACCTGGATTTTTTTCATCTCATGGTGACAAATTTTCTTATTTTGATAGATGCGTTTTCAAAATGGATGGAAGTGGGAATATTCAGAAATACCGAAGCCATGGCTGTTATTGATTGGCTAAGATCAAAATTTGTAACTTTTGGAATTGTGGATAAAATTGTGACCGACAATGGACCTCCATTTAGCTCAAATCTTTTCCGGAAGTTTTGCCAGGCAAACTCCATACTTTTGGTTCACTCACCCCCTTATCACCCAGAGTCTAATGGAGCGGCAGAAAACGCAGTACGAACGGCTAAGTTGGCTCTTAAAAGAGAGACGATAATAAATCCGGACATAAAAGGTATGCAGAAATGTGTGGAAATGTTTCTTCTTAATTATAGGAACACACCTACAACGACGACAGGAATTTCTCCAGCCTCATTACTTTTTAAGTTTATACCACGGACAGAACCAGATAAGATAAATGATCGAGGGACAAATTCAAGCAAAATCTACGAAGTTTTAGGAGGACCTTCAAAAAATATATGTACTGTACCGGAATCATTTCAAAGAACTTATAAAATGGATACCGGCGACTTTTATACAAAAACTAACAAACGTTTTCTATGTTATTAAATTAAATGGCGTGATTCGCAATGCACATGTTAACCAGCTTAAGAAAAGTGATATTCGTTTTACAACGAACCAAAAGTATGGAGTTTGCCTGGCAAAACTTCCGGAAAAGATTTGAGCTAAATGGAGGTCGATTGTCCGTCACAATTTTATTCACAATTCCAAAAGTTTCAAATATTGATCTTAGCCAATCAATAACAGCCATGGCCTCGGTACTTCCGAATATTCCCACTTCCATCCATTTTGAAAACGCATCTATCAAAGTTAGAAAATTTGTCCCCTTGAGATGAAAAAAATCCAGGTAAACTCGCTCGAAGGGCTTTTGAGCCTTTGTCCAAGAAACAAACTCGGTTGATTTGCAAACTCTCTGTGTGGATGCACATGCCTGAAAAGATTTAACGCGCTGCTCAATATCCCGGTCTATTTTTGACCACCAGACATAAGATCTCGCACGATTTTTCATTCGCACTATTCCACAGTGGCCTCCGTGTAGAATTTCTAGCATCTTATTTCCCAAAATGTCGGGTATTACCATGCGATGTCCGTAATATAAACATCCGTTTTCAACCTCCAAAACAAATCTTTTTTCCCAATACGAGTCAAGTCCAACTTCCTTTCCCGCTTTCCAATTTTCCTTTATATGGTTGATTACTCTTACTAACTCTTTATCTCTACTTGTATATTTGACAACGACCTTACTATCTATGGGTAGATCCTCCACCATCGCAATTGAGTTGATATAACCTACGTCAACATTTGTAGTTTCCTGGAGAGGAAGACGCGATAATGCATCGGCTTGTGCCAGTTTCGATCCCTTTCTGTATTCTATTTTGTATCGGTACATTCCTAAGAAAATTGCTCACCTCTGAAGCCTCGCCGCTGCTACTGCTGGAGTCCCTTTAGTTGGATTGAAGATCTCTTTAAGGGGCTTGCGATCGCTGACTATCGTAAACTCGTGACCATAGATATATTTATGGAACCGCTTTACTGCAAATATTATTGCCAACGCTTAATAATTGGGAAAATTGGGTGTAATTGGGAATAATTTTTCTCCGCTTTTGATAAGGAACAACTCGCAAAAATAACTGGACGTTCTAAACCATTAATAACATGGGCCAAGACGGCCCCTATACCATAAGGACTCGCATCGCATAGTAAAACAATGGTTTTTTTTGGATCATAGTGTGCCAATAACCTGTTGCTTAAAAGTAATTGTTTGCTTGTTTCAAACGATTTTTGGCACCTGCTTTTCCAGTCAAACTTGTTTTCCTTCCTGAGCAATTGGTAAAACTCATATAATTCGGCCGATAAATTAGGGATGAATTTTCCATAAAAATTTATTAGTCCTAAATATGCCTTCAACTCCGTAATGTTAGTTGGTTCTGGTGCCTGTAAAACAGCATTGACTGTTTCAGGATTCGGTAAAATCCCCTCCTTATTTATTACATGACCCAAATATGCTACCGTTGTTTCGAAAAATTTGCATTTAGACCCATTAACCTTAACGTTATGCTTTTCTTACCTCTGCATCACAAAAATCAGGTTTTGTAGACACTCCGTATACGTTCTACCGCCTACGAGAACGTCATCTAAGTAACAGCTGGTTCGTTCTAATCCACTTAGGAGTTTATCCATGGTTTCCTGAAAAATAGACGGAGCTGAGGAAACACCAAAAGGAAGTCTTTGGAATTGATATAACCCGCGATGGGTATTTATAACTAACAATTCCTTAGAAGCTTCCGTCGAGCAATAGTTGATACGCTCCCTCTAGGTCTAAAACGCAATAAACTGAATAGTCTCATAAGAATGCGAAAATATAATCCATCCTAGGCAGTGGATAATGATGGGTAACTACAAACTTATTAACGCTGACTTTAAAGTCTACGCAGATCCTGATTTGGCCATTTTCCTTCGGTGCTATAACGATAGGAGACGCCCAACTGCTATGCCGAATGGATCTCAGAATGTTTGCCTTGACCATTTTATCAAGCTCCTCTTCTACTTTTGTTCTGAGCCCATAGGGGACCGTATATGGTTTACAAAAAATGGGTTTAGCATCTTCCTTGATATGAATCTGTGCTTCGTTACCACGAATGTTGGCCCCCCTATCCCCATCAAAACAAACTTTAAACTCTTCCCGAATTTTTGATACTTCGATTATTTTATCAAATCGTATGTTATTTATATTACATCCTGCCAATTTTTCACGCCATCCCGGAACGAGTTCATTTTACCATGTTCTTCCCAACAAAGGTACAAATTTTCTGTTCGATTCTATCACCACTATTTGCATTTCGTTTCGTATATTATTGAACTGAACCTTTACCCTACATGTTCCCTTCACATTAATACACCCCCCGGTAATGACACTTCAAGGAGAAATTTTTGATTCCAAAGTTTCTGTTTTTTTTATATTCAACTTTTCTATGTCCCTTATTTCGACTATCGTCAAACATGCCCCTGAGTCCATTTCCATTTTCACTGGAATATCATTTACTAAAACATTAACATATAAAGGATTATCTTCTTTATCTACAAAGTTTATAGTGCTAATTTTTAGCTCATCGAAGTCTACCTCTTCATCTTCTTCTGTATCATATTCTTCAACACAATTTACTTTATTTCCTCTTTTCCCTGTTTCCCTTTTCTTTTCTGCACGCGTATTTAATTTTAATGTACACTTATCCGGATAATGTCCTATCTTTCCGCACTTAAAACATATTACCACTTTACAGTCTTTTGCAAAATTACCTGCTTTGTTGCACCTAAAACAATTTCTTTTCGAATCTTTATTACTGAATTTCTTTTCATACCCCTTCAAATACCCACTATTACTATAAGTTGGCCGAACTACGTTTAAATCTGGTTGTCCAAGTTTAATCTGCCTAAGCTCTTTTTCAGTGAGTTCGAAATTCATAGCTTTATCAATCGCCATTTCTAGAGTTAGGTCTTTCGTTTAAAAGTATGCATCTTAATTTATCACTTTGTATTCCACAAACAAGTCTATCTCTCCGGGCATCATTTAGAAACGTATCAAATTTGCAGTCCTGGGCTAGAGATTTTATGGCCACAACAAAATCACTAACTGACTCCTGATGCTTTTGGTAGCGTTGATAAAATTTATACCGTTCGGCTATAATATTCTTTTTAGGTTTAAGGTGCTCCACCAGCTTCTTATATAAACTTTCATAAGTAACCGACATTGGAGATTCAGGGGCCACTAAAAACTTTAAGATTTTATACAACTCCGCACCCCCTAGTGTAATGAAATAGTCCCGTTTGTCATTGTCTTCAGTTATTTTGTACCAGGGATAATTTTACCGCACTAGCTGAAACAATTTCCAATAAAATATTTAATTTTTGGAAAAGTGATTCAACACGAGTTTGTTCCGCAGAAAGTGGTGCCAAAGCTATATTTTTTGTAATTAAAATTTGATGATTTTGTAAAAACTCCTCACTTTTCTGATCAGTGGCTCAGGAGCCGGCGGTGCTGATTCCATCGTACACCCGTGACACTTTTTGACGTATGCTTCGACCTCTGTGTCCATTTTCGGCCACCAAACTTAACTTCGCAAACGCTTTTTCATTTTTGTCATGCCCGGGTGTCCTTCGTGTGCCACTTCCAACGTGCGTGCACGCAATTTCTCCGGCATTTTCTTTTTTACTTTCAATTGAAATTACATGTGAAGTCATTGAAGCAACAAAACCAAATGCCTCAATTCTGTGCGGGTAAATAGGTATATCCGTTTAAAGTTTTGAGATCAGATGAAAGGTGAACAAGTTTGCTGTACTTAGATAATTCTAACAGGTATGAATAGTAATAAATCATTCGAAATTAAAATAAGCAGCACATATTCGAACCTACACTATGATTGAAAATTGACATTCTTAGAAGTACTTTGTGTTGAACTGTTCAAAGAAAGGGCTGAGTGTTAAATAGCAACTACCAGAAACGTGATTTAGAACTACCAATTTCAAATATCAACTACCAGAAAACATAACAACTACCACTTAAAACAGTCCCTGGGTCACAGGTCACAATTTTTTGTGAGGTTGTTTTTGTAATTTTTCTTATAAGGTGGTCACAATTTCAAACCTCCTAAGAACAACGTGAGCTATGATCTGCCAAGGAGCAGATCATAAAAAAATTTAAATCGAGCTCACCACGAGTAATGAGGTTATTGTGACTTGTGAGGCATCAGTGAGGTTGCCAGAATAAGGCTGTAAATGTTTTTATGAAAAATTTAAAAATTCTTTATAATTTAATTTTTGACTCATACCTAAAGCCGGAACCACACCTGTCTCGTATTTTATATTTTGAAATATGGCCATGCGACACATTGGTCAAATGTCCATATTCCAACATTTGGTCATTTGTCGCTTTTACAAAGTGTCATAATGGCCTTTATTTCACTTTCAAATTATGTCACTTTCAAATTATTCTTTTGCCAGAAGTACGCGCCAATTTAAACAAAAAACTTGTAAACGTTTTCAAAAAGTTGTTTTGAAAAATTTTAGTTTAGAAAAAAGGTAGTCTCCTGAACATTTTAAAAATTACTTTACATAAAATTTCAAAAACAAAATTAAAATTTTTTAAACCAACTTTTTGAAAACGTATACAAGTATTTAAAAAAAATAGCGCGAAATTTCCAAAAATACCTGCAAACATTTTTCATCAGGAAAACTTGGCGGTTGGCTGGCCAAACTGACATTACTTTTCCTATTCGCTATAAACGACCATCAGGAACAAATTATTCAATTTCATACTGTTCCAGCTTTTCCTGGTCGATGTTTTAAAAATTACTTTTTGAGAATGACATAAGTGCTGCTTAAGCATTTATATTGTTTTTTTAAAGTTTTGCTCTATTCTGTACCCAGCAGAAAAAAGGTGAAAAACGTCGTCGTTGGTCGGGACTTTTTTCAATTGTTCAGAGCTTTGGCGCAATAGAAACACTTTGTTGTTTTTTTTTCGTTTGCTTACATTGCTTGAAATTGGTTTTACAAATATACGACTACATCTCGTAATTCGAGTATCGTTTCCTCGTCGTATTTTGAAACGGGGTCCACTCCACTCATTTTTAAGCTCGTTTCACAATGCGGCGAGAAAACTAAACGTTATCGTCACTGTGAGATCTATAAAAAAAAAACAACTTGTTCTCTCTGATGCTCACTATCGAATGAATCCTTATTCTTTTCTCAATCACACTGACAGCTGAACAAACTAACACAGTGTTGCCAGATACTATATTACTTCTTTCTTTTTAGAATAAAATAAGATTTCAAAAGAATACGTTTTAACTAAAACTATTTCTTAAATCTAATCGCTGAAACGCAACGGCTTCACGGAGCTTCGTTTTGGACGTGGCTCCTTATCAACGGTAACCTCTGCTGTGGTACGCTTAGCTGCTTCCCTGTCATCCAGTTGCCCGGGTGCCAATAATGCATGTGAGACATTTCGACGATAAAGCTTCTTTGTTTCCCTATTTTCAACGACCAACTCGGCACCTTTTCGCTCGATGACCTTGTGTGCAATCGGATCGAATGTGGGTGCCAGCTTATTTGTTTTCACAACTCTTTTCAGCCATACCTAATTACCTTCTTTTATCTCGTTTTGTTTTGCATGACGCTTTTTATCCGCATACTGTTTACCCTTCTCTTTCATTTCTCTGTCTCTATCACGAAGCTCTTCATCTTGCTCCAATGGTTGGTAAATGTTTCGTAATTTATCTCGGATTGTTCGCCAAAACATTAATCCGGACGGTGTTTTCAATGTCGTCGCATGTGGAGTGGACCGATACATATGTAAATATGTTTGAAGATCCATTTTCCAATCGGTCTTTTGATTCTGACTAATAACCAAACCTGTCAGCATAGACTCATTTTGCCGTTCAACCTCCCCGTTCTGCTATGGCCAGTATGGTGTCGTCGAATTCAAATGGATGTTGGCTTCATTACAAAAATCTTTAAACTCCTGGCTAACTAACTGCGAACCATTGTCGGCAGTGATTGAAATCGGATACCCAAATCGTGCAAATATGGTGCGCAGTCGTCTAATGGTTTCGTATGAATCGATTTTCCGCATGATCTCAACTTATACCGACTAAAATAGTCAACTGCTACAAGCAAATAGTCACCCGATGGTAGTGGACCCAAATAATCCATTTCTATGTGCTGCCATGGCTCGCTCGGTAATGTTTTTCCGATCAGTGGCTCAGGAGCCGGCGGTTTCCATCGTACACCCGTGACACTTTTTGACGTATGCTTCGACCTATGTGCCCATTTTCGGCCACCAAACTTTACTTCGCAAACGCTTTTTCATTTTTGTCATGCCCGGGTGTCCTTCGTGTGCCAGTTCCAACGTGCGTACACGCAATTTCTCCGGCATTCCCTCTCAACAGGATGGGGCCCGCAAAACACAGTTTTTCAAATAGTTTCAATGGAATGGCTTTTCCTTCCCATTTATTGTTGGCAAGTCCAATTTTCACAGCAGGAATTGTTTCATCGGTGAGCGACATTTGTTCAATTTCCAACAGTTTAATAGCAATTGGTGCTGCTGTTGCTGCTATATGGTTGACGTACTGTTCTGTGCCGATATCAAAACATGGTTGGGGTTTCTCTGTTGTTATCAAACGCGACAGCGGATCTGCAATGTTATTCTTTCCCGATCTGTAAATAACCTTTAATTTATATGACTGCATACGTAATACCCAGCGTTTGATTCTAGCGCACGGTTTACTCTTTGGTGAGAATATCACTTCCAAGGGCTTATGGTCTGTGATGAGGTTAAACCAACGGCCGAACAAATAAAAATGGAAAGGCTCCACTGACCAGACTAATGCCAATGCTTCTTTTTCCGTTAAGAAATATCGCTTTTCCGTATCCGACAAACTTTTATTTGCGTATGCGATAACACGTGGTCCATTGTCGTTTATTTGTATCAACACTGCGCCCAAACCAAAAGGGCTCTGTCGTCTGCATACACTTGCGTACGGTCTTTAACATCATAAAAGCCAACTGTTAATTCACTCGATAAGCAGTCTTTCAATTTTTCAAATGCACGCTCTTGGTCTCCTCCCCATTCAAATACTGTGTTTTTCTTTGTCAACTTTCGAAGCGGATCGGTTATCGTTGCTAAGTCTGGAATGAATTTTCCAACGAAATTTACCAGTCCCAGAAAACTACGCATCTCTTCAACGCATGCTGGACGGCGGAAATTCCGTATTGCTTCAACTTTATCAAACTTCGGTGTAATTCCAGCTTCCGACACGTGATGTCCCAAAAATTTAAGTTTTTCAGCACCAAAAATACACTTGTCTTTATTGAGTTTGACATTGTACCGTTTGAGTACTTCGAACTCTTTCATTGAGCTGCTGCATTGATTCCGCATAGATAATGATGTCATCTATGTCCCGGTCTACATTGAACGATTTTTCCAGTGCCGATCTTTTGTTCGTTGGTGAAGGGAGTGAAAAGTGAGGGGTAGGGATCAAATCGTTTGTACCAGAAAACTCGAACGATTTTTCCAGTCTGTTTATGTTCTCTTTCGCCCTCTTTCCAGTTTTTTGTGTGTGTTCGGTGTCAGTGTGCCATTGGGTTGATGGTGTGAGTGAATATCAATGCAAAATGAAGAGCACAGAAATAAAAAATGAAGAAGACAAGGAAAAAATCTCATGGAAAAAATCGTTCTGTGTGTACATTTCACACGATTTCTGGAAAAATCTTCGTGGAAATATCGGGCAATGTAGATCAGGACTATGTAATTCAGACAGCCTTCGCAACCGGCCAGAATTTGTTCCATGATTTTTTGATACAGTTCAGGGGCACATGCAATACCAAACATTAAACGCTTGTAGCGGTACAATCCTTTCCGTGTAATGAAAGTTGTGATTTGTCGAGATTCTTCAGAAATGTCCACCTGATGGAATGCATCCTTCACATCCAGTTTCGCAAACATTTTTTCTTTTCCAATATGCGGTAATCGTCGGTAATGGATAATTTTCACGAATCACGGCTTCGTTGGCCCGTTTCATATCCAGGCAAATACGCACATCGTCTTCTCCTTTTGGCACTGGGACCGTTGGTGAAATTCACGGTGACGGCTCATTTACCTTTTCAGTGATCCCTTGAGACAATAATTCATCAATCTTCTTGTCAACCTCTTCTTCCAATGGCACCGGCATGCGTCGATACGGCTGTGCCACCGGTTTAGCTTCTTTGTTTATCGGAATATCAACGACAAATCCTTTGATTTTGCTCAATTCTTCAGTCTTTTCAACTTGATTTACGTTCTCGCCAATTTTCATTACCCCCAACGGAACACCCGTTCCATAGCCAATCAAGATCTTTCCATAATTTTCCAAAACACAAAATTCGGCTGTTTGCTCTTTGTATGCTGTTTCAATCTTGGCTGTGAATGAACCAATCATCGTCAAACGATAACCACCGTATGCTTTGAAATCGTGACTGGGGCCTTTGAACTGATTCAACACCACCACTTTGTTTGCTTTTAGAAATTCCCAAGCTTTGCTGTCGACAACGTTATACTTTGAACCAGAGTCGATGACAATATCAACTGATACGCCGCCGATCTTGCATTTTATTTGGTTTCCATAACTTTCACCGATGAAGAAAATGTAATTATCCTTCACATTCGACTGATATGCGTCTACCATCTTAACTGTTTCGGTGTCTTCAGTCTTGGTTTTCTTTTCCGCTGGTTCATCATCACGCTTTGTTTCATTGCTAGCATTGAATTCAGACTTTGCTTGGTAAGGCTTGCTTGGTCGTAACTTTTTCTTGCTACGGCATTTCCGGCCAAAATGGTTACTGTCGCCACATTTATTGCACGTCTTGCCTTTGGCCGGGAAATTTTCATCGAATTGGTGATGCCCCGTGTAGCCACAACGATGACATTCACTCTTGTTGAACGGGCCTTGGTTTGGCTTTGGTCGCATGTCAATCTTGTTAATTTCTTCCGGTTTGATTTGTTCAGTTCGCTTGTCATTGAGTGCTTCGCTTTGTTCTTGCACTGCCTCAAACACTTTAGCTTCGTTCATGATACGATCTAAATTAGCGTCGCCCAATGACAACTACTTAAGACGCAATTTCTCGGACGAACACTTTTCAATTATTTGGTCTTTCACTTGCTCTTCAAATTTGTCAGCAAAATCGCACCGATCCGCTTGTTTTCGCAATCTCATTATGAAGAAACCAACCTTTTCGTCCGGTTCTTGTTTAATTTGTCGGAAAACATGCCGTTCGTACGTTAAGTTCTTCTTTGGTTGGAAATGTTCGTTCAACTTAGCCAACGCCATTTCGTACTATGTCAAATGTGGTACGAATCCTACACGCAACGGTCTTCGATTTACTTGGTGCACACTTTCAGGCACCGTCAATGCGGTAAATAATTCTTGCACCTTCGGTCCAGCCAAACGCATCAATTTGACAAACTTAACGTGATCGTCTGTAATGTTATTCGCTTGCAAATACCAATCAAATGCTTGCACCCAAGCCTGCCATTCTAGTCCACCTCCATCGGTGCTTGCCGTGAAATCAAATGGCGCAACGCCAACAAGTTTAGCCAATTCTGAAATAATAGATACCAAATAAGACACAAGTTTGTTTAATCCAAATATTCACATACTATTTTCATAGTGACGCTTAAACACACTAATTCAGAACGGTATTACGAATACATATCAGTGTGAGGTTCATCAATGTACTTTGTCCATGCAATCAAGTCGACAGCCACAACATTCACAATCGCACAAAATTTATGTTTTTTAAGGCTCTCCCAAACCAATGCGGAACATTCGTTGCGGCGAAAAAACATTCGCATGTCAAAATTTGTTTACATGGTGATATATGAGAGTGCCCACACCAACGCGGCGGAGAAACATATGAAATATTTTTGAGTGACGAATGTTTTTTCACCGCAACGAATGTTCCGCATTGGTTTGGGAGAGCTTTAAAAGCTCTCCCAAACCAATGCGAAACATTCGTTGCGGCGAAGAAACATTCGTAAGTCAAAATGAATTCATATATTTCTCCGCTGCGTTGGTGTGGGCACCCTCATATATTACAATTGGCTTTTTTCTTTTTTGGCTCTAAATAAACCTCTGAGCAGAGGCTGAGCGATCAGAGCAGAGCTCTGAGCAGATTATGATCAGAGCCCTCAGACTTATTTATGAAACACATTTGAGCACTGAACTGTCATTTCATAGGTGTGTTACTAAAATACATTTTTGTTTACCTGATTTAGACGGGCTACTGTCCTGGGAATCCATTTTTAATTTTTTTTATTTCTTTCGTCTGTCAAATCACTGAAAAAAAGTGAAGTTGGCTTCGCTCAGCGTTTCGCTCGATTTGCTCGGTCATTTTATTCTGAGCTAATCGATTAAGCTCTGAGCTAGCTCAGATGGAAAAAAGAAACGCACTTTTTGAGCTCTGATATGTCTGAGCTAAAAAAAAAACATAGAATTTTTGTTTGACAGTTTCGTCATCTGCTCAGAGTTAAAAAAGAAAAACGCCACATGTAAATAAGTTTTGACATGCGAATGTTTCTTTGCCGCAACGAATGTTCCGCATTGGTTTGGGAGAGCCTTAAAGGCTCTCCCAAACCAATGCGGAACATCCGTTGCGGCGAAAAAACATTCGCATGACAAAATTTATTTACATGGTGATATATGAGAGTGCCCACACCAACGCGGTGGAGAAACATATGAAATGATTTTGACTGACGAATGTTTCTTCGCCGCAACGAATGTTTCGCATTGGTTTGGGAGAGCCTTTAAGGCTTTCCTAAACCAATGCGAAACATTCGTTGCGGCGAAGAAACATTCGCATGTCAAAATTTATTTACATGGTGATATGAGAGTGCCCACACCAACGCGGCGGAGAAACATATGAATTAATTTTGACTGACGAATGTTTCGCATTGGTTTGGGAGAGCCTTTAAGGCTCTCCCAAACCAGTGCGAAACATTCGTTGCGGCTCTAAATAAACCTCTGAGCAGAGGCTGAGCGATCAGAGCAGAGCTCTGAGCAGATTATGATCAGAGCCCTCAGACTTATTTATGAAACACATTTGAGCACTGAACTGTCATTTCATAGGTGTGTTACTAAAATACATTTTTGTTTACCTGATTAAAGGTTAGACCGCACTAGGCGGAACTGCACGGCAGCGGAACTGCGATTCAAAATAATTTGTATGAAATTGTATGAAGTTCAGTTGCCGCTTAGTGCGATATAGCTCATACAATTTCATACAAATAATGTTTTGCCGCGTCGTGAAGTGTAGTTCCGCTGCTGTTATGTGCGGTCTAACCTTTAGACGGGCTACTGTCCTGGGAATCCATTTTTAATTTTTTGTATTTCTTTCGTCTGTCAAATCACTGAAAAAAAGTGAAGTTGGCTTCGCTCAGCGTTTCGCTCGATTTGCTCGGTCATTTTATTCTGAGCTAATCGATTAAGCTCTGAGCTAGCTCAGATGGAATAAAGAAACGCACTTTTTGAGCTCTGATATGTCTGAGCTAAAAAAAAACATAGAATTTTTGTTTGACAGTTTCGTCATCTGCTCAGAGTTAAAAAAGAAAAACGCCACATGTAAATAAGTTTTGACATGCGAATGTTTCTTTGCCGCAACGAATGTTCCGCATTGGTTTGGGAGAGCCTTAAAGGCTCTCCCAAACCAATGCGGAACATCCGTTGCGGCGAAAAAACATTCGCATGACAAAATTTATTTACATGGTGATATATGAGAGTGCCCACACCAACGCGGTGGAGAAACATATGAAATGATTTTGACTGACGAATGTTTCTTCGCCGCAACGAATGTTTCGCATTGGTTTGGGAGAGCCTTTAAGGCTTTCCTAAACCAATGCGAAACATTCGTTGCGGCGAAGAAACATTCGCATGTCAAAATTTATTTACATGGTAATATGAGAGTGCCCACACCAACGCGGCGGAGAAACATATGAATTAATTTTGACTGACGAATGTTTCGCATTGGTTTGGGAGAGCCTTTATTCTTCGGTTTCATTTTCACACACAACAAACATTCAAGTTGCTCGCACAACAGTTTATTTTTTTTTCTTTCTTTTTCCATTTGTGCTTGACTGTGTCTGTGTGTGTTATGCTTGGTGCCTAAGTCCCGGTCTACATTGCACGATTTTTCCAGTGCCGATCTTTTGTTCGTAGGTGAAGGGAGTGAAAAGTGAGGGGTAGGGATCAAATCGTTTGTACCACAAAACTCGAAAGATTTTTCCAGTCTGTTTATGTTCTCTTTTGCCATCTTTCCAGTTTTTTGTGTGTGTTTGGTGTCAGTGTGCCATTGGGTTTATGGTGTGAGTGAATATCAATGCAAAATGAAGAGCACAGAAATAAAAAAATGAAGAAGACAAGGAAAAAATCTCATGGATAAAATCGTTCTGTGTGTACATTTCACATGATTTCTGGAAAAATCTTCGTGGAAATATTGGGCAATGTAGATCGGGACTAACGGATCCACAGCACAGCACAACATTGGAACTTTCTTGGAAATCCACTCACACAAGTCTATCTGTATTCACACACTGTTCCGAAATTGGCGTCGTTTGCAGTGCAAATGCAATTGATTCTGCACATAAACACAAACACGAAATAGCATGTTTCACTTTGCCGACCGTACACAATTTATTGTCTTTACCTTTCAAGTAGTTTTTCTGTTTTTTTTTTAGTTATGCACTATTGCGAAGCATTCAATCAAAGAAAACATTATATTATTGTAATTTGTAATATCTAAAAAAAATCATAACTTAACTTGAATCCTTGTTGGTCTGTGAAACATACATTTGCGTGTCGATGCTTTGCATCCTCATTTTTATTATTTTCTTTTCGATTATTTTTTTTTTACTTACATTATTCATTTCTGCCTTTGTTTAAAAATTTTTTTTTTTATTTCGATAAAATTTAAATGATATATTTTTTTCCCCCGCACGCGTTCGCCTGTCCTCGTCACCAATGTGAGATCTATCAAAAAAAAAAACTTGTTCGCTCTGATGCTCACTATCGAATGAATCTTTGACGGCTTTCACACAAGGAAACTGAGTCGCCAGAAACTGGCTAGTTTGTCCCGATCTACATTGCCCGATATTTCCACGAAGATTTTTCCAGAAATCGTGTGAAATGTACACACAGAACGATTTTTTCCATGAGATTTTTTCTTTGTCTTCTTCATTTTTTTATTTCTGTGCTCTTCATTTTGCATTGATGTTCACTCACACCATCAACCCAACGGCACACTGACACCGAACACACACAAAAAACTGGAAAGAGGGCGAAAGAGAACATAAAGAGACTGGAAAAATCGTTCGAGTTTTGTGGTACAAACGATTTGATCCCTACCCCTCACTTTTCACTCCCTTCACCCACGAACAAAAGATCGGCACTGGAAAAATCGTTCAATGTAGACCGGGACTAAGTTGGTGAGAAGGATGTGAGGGGAAATTTTGTGTCTTCCTTTTACGCCCTTCTCGCCTAGAAACTGAAAATCGCCGGCAACTCAGTTTCCTTGTGTGAAAGGGGTCTGTATTCTTTTCTCAATCACACTGACAGCTGACCAAACTAACACAGTGTTGCCAGATACTACAGTCACGATATCTAGTTGAAGTTTTCAAATCAAGCAATGAAAGCTTACGAGGATATACACAACAAAGACAACAAAGCATTCATCAAAAAGAAGTTTAAATTGCTCAATTGACATATTTCCAACTGCCATTTTACTGGAGTATTCCACAATTAATTTTGTATTACTTGATGGAGAATGTTCCGGTGAAGTTTCTTGCAGATTTCGTTTTGGTTGTATAAGTGCCGCAGTTTAAATTTGAATTAGACGAAAAACTTCCCCAATAAAATATGTGAAGGCAATGGTACCTCGTGTTTGCAATTTGACAGATGTATGGGAGCGAGCTTTAGTATATCTTGCTTTAACTTGACTCAAAAAACATTGTCTTACTTAAAATTAACAAATAAAGTAATTGATCATGAATCAAAGCATTACAAGATTACGACACTTCGGATTTTTAGCTTTGTTATTGTAATTGTAATATTGTAGTAGCTCGTAGCGTAATGGTTAGTGCGTTCGACTGTCACGCTGGAGATCTGGGATCGCTTCCCAGCCTCGTCCACCTAAAAACTAAAAAGTTTTTTTCAGGGCTACTGCCTCTTGCGAGGAATTGACAAATCCTCCAAGAGTATCACTTGTCACGAATAAGTGCTTCTCGTCTAGTCGTTCGGATTCGGCATAAAATTGTAGGTTCCTTCTATTCCTGTCGAAAGGCGCACACAGGAATGGTTGCGAGTTGTTAGTCACTAGGCCCTGGTTCTTCATGAGCCGTTGTGCCACCCGATTTATTTTTTTTATTGTAATTTTCAACACGCTTCGTGACACAAGTGGAGATAAAAAAGACTAGCAGCCGTATTCATTAGAATCCGCTGAACAGATGAATAGTTATGCACTGCATAAGGATTTATGTAGCCACTATGCAACGTTGCATAAATTGTTATGCATAAAATATTTTTCAACCCATTATAGTTATAATGAGCCTGTATCAGAATTAGTACCATAAACGAGGAATCTAGTACGTTTTACTTTCAAAACTAACAAAGGAGACCCAGCTGTGTGTGTGCTGTGTGGAAAATCAATAGAAGCTATTCTGCTGGCGATTGGATTCTTTTTGGTTTCTTATTAATTTCTTTTAATATTATTATAAGTATCCAGTTATTTTGTTGGTTTTTGTGTTCGCAAATAAAATTAAAAATATTTGAAACAAAAAATACGTCGTTTTTGATTTATTCCATGAATTTTTCCATTCACTCATATCGTGATGTTTTTGTTGAGAAGAAAAATAAAAGGGTTGTGCTTATTTTGTATTGCTTAAAATTCATTAGTATTTTCCCATGAAAGTGATGAAGGTGAATCTTTGTAAAATTTTATTTAAATCACGCATGCCGTCGAGCATTTGCAAAAGTACATTTATTAAGCAGCAGCTCCTATAAAATAAAGTGTACAAAAAAATATTCTTTATTTTTTTAAACAATATCCCAACAAAAATGTACAGTAAATTAACAAAACCAACATCATTAATTGTTGTATTAAATTTTATAAAATATTTTGAAAGTGAAATTTCAACACCTCAAAGATTGCAAAAATTAACGCCTCCTTAACATCTATCTACATTTATTACTATGTGTGAGTCAAAGTGACATTCCGATACTAAACAACCCTTATGTTGGCTCTATACAACCTCCAAACGCGTTTAGCTTATGTTGCTTCTATTCAACGTTACATAAGTTTATGAATAAGGTTTTTGCGTTCAGAGGCATTATAAAGAGTGCATAGCGCTATGCACTCGCTATAATTCGTTTATGCATAAGGCTGTAGATTTTTGTATAATTTGTATGAAATATAGGGACGCGAAATCTTTAAGTTGTTTAAGTAATTTTTTACCATTATTTTTTTTAATGTTGTGGGCTATATTTTGATGATTTAATAACAACAATAAGAATAGTAATTGAAAAAGGGAGTTTATCTGATATTTTGACCATTAATATAATTTAAAACAATGGAATAATAGCTAAAATGGAGTTCATTAACCATCCCTGCATTGAAACATCTCCTTTCAAAACTGAACGAAAAAGTTTCAACTAGTGCAACTGAGATAGCAATACGAGAAATGTAAACTAAAATAAATAAACATTGGGATGCGCTGCGTACCAACACATACAAACATACATAAATATAGGTGCCTTAGCAGTACATGCAAGTCAAAAACAGAAAAAAATTGTATAAAATATATATGTTTGTAATTCGACAGCTTATTATTATGATTTTGGCTGGGTTTCAATTTGTTAATACAATTATTATAATCGTTTTCATTAAAGTTTAGACCGCACTAGGCGGAACTGCACTGCAGCGGAACTGCGATTCGAAATAATTTGTATGAAATTGTATGAAGTTCAGTTGCCGCTTAGTGCGCTATAGCTCATACAATTTCATACAAAAAATGTTTTGCCGCGTTATGAAGTGTAGTTTCGCTACGATTGTGTGCGGTCTAACCTTAAGTATTGTATGGGGTTGTTTTTGTTTCCCACTTCACTCAAAATATAAAAAAAATGCATCTTTGTTTTCAACCCTTCCACTGTTTATTTTTTTTTTTATTTATTTCTGGTTTAACTTCTTTAGGAAAATGGAACTTTAGTTTATCGGTTCGTTTATTGGGCTTTTAGAAATAAAAGTGGTCGGTGCAACCGATAAATGTCAAATTAAAATCTAGCAAGTGTGGAAGCAAAATATGAAAAAACTCGGCACAGGAGTATATAGATCTTATAGCCTGCTTACAAGCAGTATCGAAAGCTCGAGTTGGATTAAGGTTAGACCGCACACAACTGCAGCGGAACTACACTTCACGACGCGGCAAAACATTATTTGTATGAGCTATATAGCACTCAGCGGCAACTGAACTTCATAAAATTTGAACAAATTATTGTGAATCGCAGTTCCGCTACAGTGCATTTCCGCCTAGTGCGGTGTAACCTTTTGGCGCCAGTTATAGCGATAATCAAAAACCATCAGTAAAAATTTTCTTTTGGATAATTTGCTGTGTTAAAAAAAGAATTGAACGATTAAAATGGTACGAATCGATGGCAAATCAATAAAAATATTTTTTTCTGCCAAAAAATAATCCTAAGGATGAATAATTTTTGTAAAAAAAAGCATTTATTTATTTTACTGATGGAAATTCGTTTTACTGAACAGCTGATTGACAAAACCCAAAAAATGGAACATTTCGTTTCAGTTTTCTATGTTCCATTTTTGTACTGTTCCACTCATCAGTAAAAAAATTACTGAAGCATTTTGCATCATTAAAAATAAATAAAAGATTGCGGTTGTGGGTTTGACATTAATTTACTGATATAATTTTACTGAATGCTATAACCGCCCGTAAGGAAAAAATTCCAGTTTTCACCTGTTTCAACTTTTACTGATGGTTTTTAATTATCGCTATAACTGGCGCCTTTGGGTCGGATTTTACACCCAAGTTTTTTGTCACGTGAGTTTAGAGCCCCATTTGAAGTTGAGTTGATATGGTGTTGAGATTACAGTTGAAGGAATGGCTTCAATATATTCATTTTAAACAAAACCAGTTACAATTTAATAGATTTTAGTTTATACTTCGCATAGCTGTCAAAACAAATAAATAGTTTTATTCACACATGTGCCAAAATCGACTCCGCTTCTGAAGTGGAATCAAGTTGGTTGAAGCTCATTACAACTCAACTCAGGTATACAAAGGGCCCAAGCGAGCTTGAAGCTAGCTCGAATACCTCATGTAAGCGGGGTGTTAGTGGCTCTCCAACAAATGAACACGGCTACTCTTTATCATCGTTGCATATGTCAAAAGTGACGTATCGAAACGTCATCCATCAATATTTCAAACAACACAGATTTTTAGGGAAACAAACAGAAAAGTAAAGAAATAAAATCTTTATTAACACAGGTACATTTTAATAAGTAGCTAGCTTCTATCTTTTGCCTGGTTAATCGAAAATTATTAATTGTAATTTCAATGATCTTCAAATAATCGTCATAAACAAAAAAAAAAAAAAAAATAAAGATATCGCACATTTTGTTGTTGCGTTATTTTCTCAATTTGTTAAATAAAAGTGAAAACTGTTTAATTCTTATGTAAAGTTAGAGCCCCAAAAATTAATTGGCAATATACAAACACTATCCCGTGTAAGTCATTCAGTGATTCTTTTTCAAAATATTCTCCCCTGTCTCGGTGGTGCGCGGTAATTGTGAATTGTGCTTTCAGTTGGATTATTCAAAATAATATTCTTTCGAGCCCAAAAAGAAAATCGATTTGCTAATCAATTTTTTTTCGTAAAAAATATCGAATCGACCTTGTTGTCGTTAAAATGCCGTAGGCACTGTTTAATCATTAACGTGTTTCTTCCATGTTGTTATTGAGTCCCAATTTTGTTCCAGGCTACATAAAGAATTTCATATCTTAATATTCAAACTCCTTCTCATCTTCAAACTACCTAATGAGTTAAAATGTTTTTGAAATAGCCAGGCCCAAACGTTTTCGATGATGTTTAAGCCAAGGTATTGCAAAAATGGTGGCCCTGGCAAAAATTTTCATTTTTATCGTCTAAAAATCTAGCTTTTACTTGCCATGGAAGCGTAGATAGGGGCAGGGTCTTGTTGCCAATTCAAAGGTACGTGTCCAAAAGTATTATAAAGATTTGGAAATGCCCGTTTATCGGCTAAAACCTCAATTTTGACAAAATTAACCCCATTTCTCGCCATCTTATTCCTTCGGCTGAGGATGATTTTAATTTTGTTTGCAATAGTGTTGGGTATAAGATATGTAGTTGAAGGCTCCAGGGGAAAAACGGCTTAAGTCCATTTTTTTGAAAAATGAAACTTATGATGACATGTTGTAGGTCTGTAAGTACTATTTGATGGAATAATAAAATTTCCATAAAAAAATTTGAATTCATCTCGAAATGACACTTTTTGCAAAAATACTTTTTTTTCAAAACTTGTTTTCAATTTTTTGAAAAAGTTTGTTTCCAGTCCTTGTAGCACATCTACGTAGTAATAGTTCAAGACAAAAACTTACCCGATATTTTAAATACTAATTTTGTAGTGAAGCCAAGCCAAAGCAAATTGAAATACATGAAAAGGTCTAAAACCGCGTTTCTTAATATTTTTTTGTTTTCAAATATAGATTTTTAAAATAGAAAGATGTATGAACAAACAACAGAAAACCGGTTATTATTATCATGTTTAGTTCCTTCGCAAGAAATTTTCAAAAAATATCTTCAAGTTTTCGACTACCATGTAGGCCGTAGATGGAAGTCTCCTTTAACGCATATCATTTTATTAGAATCCCACCAAAAACATAAATGTTAAAAAAGGAGCCAAGTTCTTCTATATACAAAAACCTTCGCTTAACAAGTCAGCTGTAAAAAGTAGTGAGATCTAAAAGTAAGCCAAGTTCTAAGTGTATTAATGTTAAATATCAAATATTTTAGGTAGAGTAATATGGAAGAACCTCAAAATTATCAGAGAAATCTGTTATTTAAGCCCGTATGATACTTCTTTTCTCATTTTTAAGGCATTAAAAATGAAACTAGAGTAGTTCAAACAATTTATAATTGAAAATACCGATATGAGTGAGCGCGTACACATTAACCACATTAATGTAAAAAAGTCACAAAAAATGTATTAAAAATGAACATATTTCAGATTATGGCAGCTTTTTTTTGACTTTTCAGAAATTTTAAATTAAAAATTATTTCAAAATACTCTGTGACTACAAAAAAAGTATGCACTGGACTCATGGGAACGCTAATTTTTGGTGTATATTTACTTTTGTGGACATTGTAATTTTCAAAACATAATGTCGTTCTTTTCATACAAAATACTATTTTCTCTTTTCCTCTTTGCTGACAATAAGTCATGGTTTAATGAATTAAAAATGAGAAAAAAAATGTAGTATCATACGGGCTTTAATGATTACTGACTTAAATTGAGTTGGTTTACTAGTAAAGTTTTCATTTTAAAATTGAGTTATTAGGTAATAAAAAATAACTTGCCAAGTAAACCAACTAAATTTAAGTCAGTAATCATTAAATAACAGACTTCTCTGATAATTTTGAGGTTCTTCCATATTACTCTACCTAAAATATTTGATATTTAACATTAATGCACTTAGAACTTGGCTTACTTTTAGATCTCACTACTTTTTATGGCTGATTTGTTACGCGAAGGTTTTTGTATATAGAAGGACTTGGCTCCTTTTTTATCATTTATGTTTTTGGTTTGATTCTAATAAAATGATATGCGTTAAGGGATTAAGGAGGGTGTTATTACCTAATGTCTCGGCCAGCACTTTAGCACCAACAGAAAATAAGAAATTTCACTTTTCAATTTGACAGGTGTCGAAATGTCAAGATCTGAGAGCGCCAATCGATTTAGGAAATGGATTTTGCACTCTTAGTCCAGTGGAAATTAAAAAATTATTTCTGTTGTCAAACTCCTTTTTTCTCATTTATAAAATAGTCAAATCCACTAAAATAGGTATCACTGAATAGGAATTTGCACATACTCATGACATTGCACAAAAACTTTATGTTATACCACACGATTTTCTATAAATTTCGGAAAAATTTGACACATCACCCCGACTCCACAGGACATGAACGATGTCCTTAATCCAATCTAAGATCCAATCCACAATCTAATTTGTATGGATATGTCACTGCTTGGACATGGATTTTTGCGGCTCCATGAGATTTTTTTTAGACATGATCCCCAGTCCGGCCAACGTTCATGGCCTGTGGAGTCGGGATGTAAAGAATACCTAACTTTAAATCCATTGAATGAGTGAGGGAGAAAAAATATTTATTACATCTGTAATTTAAAATTCTCTTTTTTTTCGCTGCACCTTGATGGTGGATTTACATGTATCTGCGTTTGATTTCTGCACAAAAAAGGGATGCCAAATACAAAATGTATATTTGTTAGATAGAGAGAAAAGATCAAAATGCAGAAGAACTTTGTTTCTGCATTATAGGAAAGTGCCATAATACAGAAATGAAGACGAACATGTTCATCTTCTTGATGGTTCTCTTTCACTCGCTCGGATTTTTTGTATGCATCTGTCCTGCTCTACTTTTCTGCATTATGCAGACGAAGATACATGTAAATCCAGCATGAGTCAGTGGGGGAGAAACATTCTTTAGTTACACCATGCATGAATGAAAGAAACATATTTATTACTTTTGTTATGTATAATCCTCTTTTTTCACTTGCACATTGAGTGAGTGGTGGAGAAACATATTTGTTAACTACTTCTGTTGTTTGTAATCTTTTTTAAAAAAAATAAATAAATCGGGTGGCACAACGGCTCATGAAGAACCAGGGCCTAGTGACTAACAACTTGCAACCATTCCTGTGTGCGCCTTTCGACAAGAATGGAAGGGACCTACAATTTTATGCCGAATCCGAACGGCTGATGAGAAGCACTTATTCGTGACAAGTGAAAATCTTGGAGGATTTGTCAATTCCTCGCAAGAGGCAGTAGCCCTGAAAAAAAAACTTTAAGTTTTTTAGGTGGACGAGGCTGGGAAGCGATCCCAGACCTCCAGCGTGACAGTCGAACGCACTAACCATTACGCTACGGGCTACTACGTAATCTATTTTCTCATTATAAAAAGCTGAATGCATTAATTAGGTATCACTAGATTGCATGAATGAAAGAAACATATATATTAATTCTTTAATTTAAAATCTTAGAAGAAGAAAAAGAGGAACGGGCATATCGAGGAAAAAGTGAGGCCTTTTTCAAAATAGTACACAAATGCATTTACACAGATTCTGAATGCAGTGAGATAGCTAAATGCTGGGGCCCCCAAGCTGTGTTTTTGAGAGATGTATTTTTGAGATTTAAGTTTAATAGTAAAAAAGCTTATTAAACTAAATAAAAAAAGTGAAAACAACATATATGTTTCTATCAAAGAAAATGATAAACAAAAAATTCAAAGGATTTTTTTCTTACATCAAATATTGTTTACAAAGAGGTTTTGTAAAACTAATATGTTCATATCAATAATAAAAAGAATTTATTTATTTTGTTCAAACATTCTATTTGATAGCCTTATTGAATGTGCGAAATTTTCGCGAGGGGTCTTCTGGTTAATTTTTTAATATACTTACTTACTTATGCTGGTAGTAGCCCGTAGCGTAATGGTTAGTGCGTTCAACTGTCACGCTGGAGGTTTGGGTTCGCTTCCCAGCCTCGTCCACCTAAAAGCTAAAAAGTTTTTTTTAGGGCTACTGGCTCTTGCGAGGAATTGACAAATCCTCCAAGAGTATCACTTGTCACGAATAAGTGCTTCTTGTCTAGCCGTTCGGATTCGGCATAAAATTGTAGGTCTCTTCCATTCCTGTTGATAGGCGCACACAGGAATGGTTGCGAGTTGTTAGTCACTAGGCCCTGGTTCTTCATGAGCCGTTGTGCCACCCAATTTATTTTTTTTTTACTTATGCTGGCGCTGCAGTCCGGTGTGGGCCAGGGCCTCAACCAACAAACCTTCTCCAGCCAGCTCTGTCACTAGCTAGCTGCGTCCAGTTTCACACGCCAAGTTGGTTGAGGTCCTCTTCCACCTACATGCGCCACCGGTTTCGCGGTCTTCCTCTATTGCGCCGTCCCTCGAGGATGGATTCAAAGACTTTTCGAGCCAGAGCATTGGTGTCCATCCTCTATACGTGACCCAGCCACCTTAGTCTTTGCCTTTTCACTATTGTGACTAGGTCGATGTCGCTGTACAGCGTACAGTTCGTTGTTGTAGCTTCTCCTCCATTCCCCGTCAATGCATACGGGACCGAAGATCACCCGAAGAATTTTTATCTCGAATATTCCTAGAGCGTACTCATCCGCCGCTAAGAAGGTCCAAGCTTCTGCACCATACAACAGGACCGGTATGATGTGTGTCTTGTACAGGGACACTTAAGTCATTCAAGAGAGGGATTTACTTTTCAATTGCCTTCTTATTGGCAATTGGCAAGAGTTATTCTACGTTTGATCTCAGCGCTGGTGTCATTGTCTGAATATATAGCGAATCCCAGGTAGGCAAAGTCCTTAACAACCTCAAAGTTATATCTGTCTATGGTGACGTTCTGTCCAAGACGTTGGTGTTGAGCGTCCACCCATCTTTGCCGCTTCCTTCTCAATGCTTGCAAAAGCTCCAGTGACATCACGCTTTCTTCTTCCAAATATGTCAATATCGTCTGCGTATGCAAGTAATTGGATGGACTTTTGAAAGATTGTGGCTCTAGTGTTGAAGTGGGAGTTCTGCACTATTCTTTCAAGTCGCATGACAGCACGTCGCCTTGCCTTAATCCTTTTTTGCCATCGAAGATGTCGGTGAGGTCTTTGCCAGCGTGCTTTCTCCATCGTCATCATGCACTAACGGACGAGTTTGCCAGGGATACCAAAACTAGATATTACTTCTCTTTCGTCTCTATAAATACTGTCAAACGCGGCCTTAAAATCGATGAACAGGTGGTGAGTGTCGATTTGAAGTTCCTGGGTTTTTTTTCCAAGATCTGCCGTAGTGTGAATATTTGGTCGATGGTGGACTTTCATGGCCACACTAATATGGACGTATCAGGTTCTTGAGGAACGGCTTCAGGCGTTCACATAATACGGCAGAGAAGATCTTGTAGGCGATGTAAAGGAGACTGATTCCTCTATAGTTGGCGCTGTTTAGAGGGTTTCCATTCTTGTGGGTGGGGCAAAAAATTCTGAGATTCCATTTATGGGGCATGCTTCCCTCCAACCATATTTTACAGATGAGGTTGTGCATACTCCTTACCAAGTCATCTCCTGCTGTTTTGAATAGCTCGGCAGTGAGCCCGTCGGCTCCAGCAGCTTTGTTGGACTTAAGCTTTGATATTGCTATCTTCACTTCGTCGAGGTGGGATAGACGGAATTGTTGACCTTCGTCGTCTAGGTTGAATGGTGTTATCTGCCTGACAGCGGAATAAGATTCGTCATCGCCGGCCGTTATACGGTCTACAGAAGTGATCTTTCCATATTCTCAGCGTCGACTGCGAATCTACGGGCTTCGGGCTCTGCAGTCCTGATAGCTTCAAATTTTTTAATATACATACATATACATATAAAAATTCTCGAACGTTTTTAAAAATAAAATTTGTTATGCCAAATACCAAATACAACTTTGCAAAAAATTTAAAAAAAAAATCATCAACCCGTTCTCAAGATATTGAATTTTCAAAAAGAGTTGTTGATTCATCACAAGACGCAGCAGCCCTGATTCCAGCAGCCTTGACTTCAGCGCGATAGTTCAACGCACTAACCCTTACCCAACGGGCTACTATAAAAAAAAATACGCTCGAACATGGTGCTATTAAACATGGTTCGAGAACTATGTTCGAGTTGATTTGAATTGTCTGCGGACTGGTTCTAGCACCAATTGTTGGTATCATCAAAAAAATATTTGGTCTCACCAAAATCAAAAGTATTTTGATATTTTTCGTGTGAAGTTCAACTGTATGCGGACCACGATTACTCGAAAATATCAACAAAATTTCAATCAACATAATTTGTATTTGAGTTAATAGGCGCGTTCACGAAACAGAGATATCGAATACAAACATTTTTTTCCTCAGTATTTTGACAGCCAAACTAAGATTGTTTGCTGAGGAATCCTGTTCAGGCAACTGAGATGGCTGAGGCCCTTCGAAAACTCTCTTTCCTGAACACGCCTAATTTCTAGTCGTTGCTTTGTTAAAAAAATTCCTTCTGTAGCGACCGCTGACTTTTTAAAAACCACGTCTCAATTATATCCAGTAGTTACGATTTTATTTACATACATACATAGATTTATTTCGAACAATTTTTAATCTCTATACATTTTGTTTTAAATATTTAATTTTACGATTTGTTTTTACAGATGGAGTACAACGATGTAATCCATGGAATCATAAAACTTCCAAAGCACATTTACAGTATCGTTCAAACTCCATACTTCAAAAGACTAAAAAAGATTAAACAACTCGGTTTAGCATACAAAACCCTTCCACAAGCAAACAGTAATCGTTACGATCATTGCATTGGGTATATAATGAATAAATGAATTTCTATTGTGCCAATATCCATAATGTAGCGGTTTTGTTTTATTTTAGGACATATTATTTAGCTGATAAAACACTAGATGCATTAGAGAAGAATACCAAAAATCTTACAATACCAAATTTCTATAGAAAAGTTGTTACAGTAAGTATCGAATTCATTGATTTTAAAAAGATGTTCCTTTTTGTTCAAAAAATGTGTAATATCCATCGAGTAATAGAAAGTAAATACACATAGCCTTCTTCCACATAAAATATATTTTTACTTGTCTTCTGGTCTTTTTGTCTGTGCGTCCTTATTTACATCGAGCTTAAGCCTAAACGAATGGACGGATTTGCTTCAAATTTGGTGTTTAACATTTTTATGTGATTTCCAAGAGAGCTCATCTAGAACGAGCAGCTGCCAAGTTCAAGTGATCAACATTTCTCAAAAACGGCTCTAACAACTCTAAATTAGTTTCAATAATATCAATTACCAACCAAATTTTTGCCAAAAAAAAAATCGAAGAACGGAAATAAAGTTTTTGTGTTTTTTGAGCAAATTTCCTTTTTGTTTTGGGATATTCCCGATTATATCGTCACTAACTGGCTTGGTTGGTTTTGTTATGATTTTGCATTTAAAATTTATATGAATAATTTTTTTTACGAACAAATAAAAGCAAAGAAAAATTCAGTTATTTCCAACTTTTGTCCACATTATTTTTGTTAAAATAAATCCAAAAAATTCAAAATTGCTATTTTTATTTTGTTTAGTGTTTTATCGTTAACGCTATTAAAATATTATCAAAACTAAATTATACACCTTCAATGCCTAGCTAAATTCTAGTTTTTAACTACAAGAGCAAGTAAGCGCGATCCAGTCGTATATTTTTTTTTTTTTTTTTTTTATATTAAGCGCGTGCAAAAGGGGTTGTGACTACCCTTAAGATGATATACACAGCACGAGCGATTAGGTAGATTGGAGGGGATTTAAAAGGAGATACCGATGCACATTGGTTTTGAACGTCTGTAGATCACAATGGGAGGGGAAAATTGAGCTGGGTAGAGCATTCCACATTCGAGTAGTGCGACTAAAGAAAGAATTGCTGTACTTAACAGTACGACCGAAATTGGGCTCAAGGGTAAACTGATGGGCATTCCTAGAAGCGCGAGTATTACGGTTGAATTGTTTAAGGGGAGGAATGCAACTGGCTATTTCACTAGAGCATTGTTTATGGAAATGACGGTAAAATAACGAAAGACATGAAACATTTCGACGGTGCTCAAGAGATGAGAATGTTTCCGTTATAGTTCTTTCACCTATCATTTTAAGAGCTCTCTTTTCAATTCTATCCAATAAACTCAAGTGGGTTATTTATTAAAAGGTTTCTTCCCTTGCAAAAAGAAGAATTGTGGCCAAGTGTGTTAAAGAGCTCCTTACAAAATATATCACTTTTACTCAGGTTAGTAAATAGAATGTAGATCATGCTGGTTTAAAAGCATATACACAGGAAGCCAACACAAAAAGCAGCGATAGAAAATTAATTTCTGATCTACTTTTATCGACTAGATTTTAACGGAATAGACTCTCGCAATAAGACCCCAAATATGCTTTTAAATGTCAAAATCAAAGACTGATAAAAGCACCTTAAGACATGTGATTTTTTTATCTTATTTTGAGTCTTATTAAAACAAAATGTTAAAGCAACACCCAGTGCGAAGGGTTGAAAAAAAACTAAGAAATTTGATCGATTTTATAATTGCTGCGCATTTTTTTTCAAATATGGGAAATAGACAAGTTGCAAGATAGATGTATTTTGAAGACACTTACGTTTCCAATACTAAGGAATATCCTTTTCGCTGTACAAAGTTGCTACATTTTGATTGCCTTTATATTTTTTTTTTTCAGATAGCTGCCTTGCTGCACGATATTGGTCATGGTCCATTTTCTCATACGTGGGAATTTATTTGCTGTGGACAATATCATGTATGTATCTTTACAATGTAGGCTTTGAAGATATTCACATACTTATAATTATAGCATGAAGAGAATGCCAGTGCCCTCATAGATGAAATTTTTAAAGTTTGTCTCTTAGATTGGAATGAAGATAGGCCTTATGCCATACATTTAACTAAAGCTCTCATCGTAGGCGATCACAGATGCCTTCAAGATCAAGAATATCGATTTATATTCGATGTGAGTATGACAGTTTTGTTTTTTGTTGGTACTAAATTTAAACCTAAATTCTTAAGATTCTAAACAATAAAAATTGCGGTGTAGATGTTGATAAATGGGACTATTTGCAACGTGATTATTTCCACTCTAAAGAAATAACAATTCCTGATGTCAATCTGGCTTTTGAAGATGTTTTCTTACGTAAAATCTTATAACCCAAACTTTATAAAAGGAGTTAAATAAAAAAAGAATTTTTGTATTTCACAGAGGCTCGTGTTAGTGATGATAGATCCCGCATTGAGTATCGTTATTGTGATTTTCGTAAAATTTATAACATTTTCGATGCGAGAACTAAATTTCATATACACCTCTATCGCAGACCAATTAGTACTTGCATGGAAAATATATTTAAATATGTTATGTCTGCAAGCAAGAATGATTTGAAGAAACTTAATGGGTAATTTGTTTAATTAGTTAAATTTAAAGAATTTTGTATTTTTTTGTACATTTTTTTTCAGATTAAAATTAACAGACATCCGGAGTCAACATGTGGACGCTTTTCTTCAATTTTATGACGATGAAATTTGGAAAATCTTGAAAAGTTTAGACAAACCGCAGAAGATTGTTGAGCTTGTTAAATGCTTAGAAGATCCTTCACTCATATCTGAGATATATCCCGAGACCGAAAAAGAGAAGGTAAATAACTCCTTACATATGAATTAGTTCTCACATATAAACACGTTTTAATTTTGACAATTAGATTGCGTGGCACTAATTAAAACGAATAGAAACATACACTAGATTTGTTAGTTGTCAAAGTGAGTTGAAATAAAAATAATAAGAATAACAACTAACAAATAGAATCTAGTTGAATAGGGGGTGTATTGAAGAAAATGCTTTATAATGTTTGGATTCAACACAAACTTCTTATTTAGGACAGAAGAATGTACTCATGTTTATTGTTAGCCATTTTTTATCAGCTGAAGAGGCTACCTAACCCAGACTTATTCTGTAAAAAGTTTGCGTTAAAGTTTATATTCTGCTTTCTTTTGAAGGAAAGCAATAGTTCTCAAAGAAAACTCTCTCGGGAATCTCGATAGTATATATGGGTGAAGTGCATCAAAAGATGGAAGTGAATTAACCCCTTTTGAAGTTTTGCGGTATTAATATTTAAAAAGTTCGTTGGTAAAAAAATCCTTAAGCCTAGTAAACAGGGTGCACGATATATAATAGATATACCTGCAATGCCTCATAGATGACTTTATTACCGTCATACTTACTACACAAAAATTGGATCCCAACAACATAAAAAGATATGTGCATACCATTCTTTTGGTTATACCTCATAGGAAAAATGTTATTAAGGTTTTAAGTTCAAAAATGCATTTTAGAAAAGTTAACGAGCGTCTGGCAAGCACAAGGCTGAAACCAAAACGTTTTGGACACACATTTTTACAATCAGGAGAGTGTTTCTGATATTTTGGCGTACCATTCTTTTGGTTATACCTCATAGGAAAAAAGTAATTAAGGTTTGAAGTTCAAAAATGCATTTGAGAAATGTTAAAGTGCGTCTGGCAAGCACAAGGCTGAAACCAAAACGTCTTGGACACACATTTTTATAATCAGGAGAATTTTTCTGATTTTTTGATATATCACCCTTGTGGTTATCACTTCGACCCCAAAAGTTGACTTTAGCGCATTTTGGTGGGCGTCTGGCAAGCACAAGGCTGAAACCAAAACGACTTGGACACACATTTTTATAATCAGGAGAGGGTTTCTGATTTTTTGGCGTACCATTCTTTCGGTTATACCTCATAGGAAAAAAGTTAATAAGGTTTTAAGTTCAAAAATGCATTTGAGAAAAGTTAACGCGCGTCTGGCAAACACAAGGCTGAAACCAAAACGTCTTGGACACATATTTTTATAATGAGGAGAATTTTTCTGATTTTTTGATATATCACTCTTGTGTTTATCACTTCGACCCCAAAAATTGATTTTACAGCATTTTGGTGGGCGTCTGGCAAGCACAAGGCTGAAACCAAAACGTCTTGGACACACATTTTTATAATCAGGGTATCCCCCTGTTTGTTTTGGTTTAGCATATTTGTAGTTATCACCTCCACCCCAAAAGTTGATTTTCGCGCATTTTGGCGGGCGTCTGGCAAGGGGAAGGCTGAGAGGAAAACGTCTTGGACCGAGTTTTTTGACATCAGTACACCATCCTCTATGCTTTACGATAAATTAATTTAATAGTATAGTCAACGAAGGAATTTTGCTTGCAAAAGATAAGGCTCTCTGGATTATTTTTTTACATGGTAGGGGTAACCCACAGGTATAACATACCCAAAGTCCCCAGCCCAGGGCCGCGAGCTAATCTGAGGAGGGGGGGTCAAAGGTACCCCTCTTTAGATTTTCGTGAATATTGACACAACCTAGCATGTTAGATGAAAAGTCTATACTACTTAATTGGAGACGATTAAATTGTCCCTCTCCTAAATTAACCCCCTCTCCTCAGTTTAGCTCGCGGCCCTGGGCTGGGGACTTTGGGTATGTTATACCCGTGGGTAACCCCTACCATATAAAAAAATAATGCAGAAGGCCTTCTTTTTTGCATTTATTTTATAATTTTGAGTCTTCGTTGACTGGGCTATAAGTGGTTATCACTTCGTCCCCAAATTCGGAAAAATTACCGTTTTCGAAAGCCCACCCCCGCCCGGCTGAAAAAGAAACTTGCCAGATGGTAGAATTTAGTCGAATTTTATTTTATCCCTCCACTCCCAAAATTTGCTGCCGGCTCTTGGTCTATTAGGTTTTCTTATCGACAACAACTGAAATTTTCTCCTTAACGATGCAACCTCTCCGATAATTTCAAAAAATGCGTGTTACTTTGTTTTGTCAGGTACATAGATTCAGATCCAGATTTAAATCATTCAATTTGTCAAATAATTATTGGCATAAATATGAAATTTTTAAGCAAGAAAGTTTTGTTCGACAAAGGATCTGGAGTTGAGACTTGAGAGCATATATTTCTTCTTTTAATTTACATTTACTATGTGATAACATTTAAATAATTTATAATATTTTTTTTGTATTTTATCATAACAAACTATATATTTCATTTTAGCTCTTAATTGCTGATCACCTAAGAGCTGAAGTTGAAATAGCCAACCCTGGCGAAGAATTAAAATGCGAAAATATCATACTTTACGGAAGTATAGAGTGAGTAGAGTATACACACGCATTCATCGTAAATTAAAATTTTCTAATGTGTATTCTTATATTTTCTAGTGAAAAACCAACATTTGAACAAAAGAGAGGATTCCATCAAACCGTTTCTTACTATAAAATAATTTCAGTTAAACATGATGTCGATAAACATTTGAATACTCCAGCAATTTAAAAAGCCCTATGAAGCTTCAAAATACAAATACAAAGACCTAGCTTTAACCATGTCATATTAGCCATACCTATTTGTTTAATTTGGAAGCTCTTTAAGACATTCACTTAAATAATATTTATTACAAATATTTGTATTTACAATTTTTTTTTAATAATATATATATGTATATGTAATTGTGTTCAATTAATATTGTTTTACTCTGTTCAATTTTCTTAAATAATTTATTGATTTATAGTTTTGTTTTGTTGTTTATTTTTAATATTCATGTTTTTTTTTAACCATTTGGAGGGAAAAGAATTTTTATTTTTGTTAAAAATACATAAGTACAAATGTAGGTATTATTATGGCTGATGAAATAAAAGGCACATTTTCAAAGATAGTTGTGTTTTTTTTTATTTGCAGACGGTTTCCTAGAAATGATCATTATCTTTAGTGGATCCTTTTCATTTAACATATCTAAGAATAAAACAAAAAGATGCCATTCGACTTTTTAATGTCGGTTTCAATTCCTAAGAAACATTTAAAAATCCATATTTGGACTTGGGCATATATGTTTATGTCCATAACTGCTATAAACTGTATGAAGATCCTAACAGATTACCTTGTCTAGAAAACGATGTCTCTTTAGAAAAAAAAGCATCTGCATAAATTCATTACTAATATTAAATGTATATTTAGCTAATAATAATGTTTAAGTTTGTTTCTTTTTAACAATATTTAATAATAAAATAAAATAAATGTTTGTATAATTTCTATTATTTTGTGAAAGTGTGAAATATATTAACAACAATAAATTTTAATGAAATAAAATAAATGTTTAAAAGTTAAAAGAAAAAAAATAATTTAGGTAATGATCACTATTTTGTTAAGCTTGGATAATACATACATATGTGTATGTAAATATTAGTATTAAAATACTATTTAAAATACTCATGAATTTATTTATGATGATAATACCTATTAAACAATTTTTCATGGATCTTATTGTTACTTAAAGTCATCGTTATGATAAATTTAAAACTAGCTACGTACAAATGCAAAGCTTAATAATTATATTAAAATTAAATTCCTTAATTAAATTTTTTTTGTTTTTTGTTTTAAAAAATAAATACAATATCTGAAGGGATTTAGGTATTACTTAAAAGTAGACAAAATGTACAAGATCAACATATGAAAATTAAATACAGTCTTCTTGATGTTTCATTATGGGATTCCTAGAACATGTGCCGCTAAATATTGCTTGTGAAGCTTTTGGCGACAGAATTCGATTTCGTTTGTGAAATATTTTCTCACATTATCCTTGACCTTCTCGCTAACTGACGACTTAAAGTTGTTCTTGTTGATTTTTGTTAAGTATTCTGCGCTACCTAAGGTTAAAAAAAATCAAATTAATAAATAACCCAAGTGTAATTGAAATAGTTTTAACTGAATGTCGCATTGAGCTAGCATTGTTTGTGTTTCTGTTTTGTTGCATGTATCATTGTTCTTGTAAAATTAGTACTTGAATGTAATAACAATAAGTCATGCGGGGTATCAGTAACCATATTTGTGTTCATTCTGAATTAAAAGAAACACCCTCCGAAAAATTGTTTAGTAAAATTATAAAAATACGAATTATGAACTCACAAAAACTTAATGAAAACCACGTCATTTGCATTGGTAACTTATATCAGTAAACTTAGTACAAACATGTTAATTTATTTTTAAATTGGGCTTGCTTAACTTGCTTACTTTCATAAATATCACCAACTCCTTGAAAGAATCTGGGAACTCATTTTTCAAATACCGACAAAGTTGCATTCATGTCCTCCAAGACTCCAACAACCGAGTATTGACTTTAAACTGTGTATTTAGCCTTCTCAAGTGCTCCAACAGTGTTAAAAGGTCTGCAAAAGATTAATATTTAAAATTTATTTAAACGCAATTTCCCATATATAGTTAAACTCACGTGCACTCATAATCATGCCCACAGAAAATCAAACTTTTGTCTTCTATGATCGCCAATACCTTCCACAGTGACTCCGTGTGTATAAGTCAATTCTTGATCACCCGATAATACACAACTTTCAAAATCTTTTTTCAATCATGTTGGATGTGGCGGTGCCATGCAATAAAGTCCAATAAAATAAAGTCCAAAACCAAATTTTGGACTTTATTGCACTCCTAGGTGTGAAATAAAGTCCAAAGCCATTTTGGACTTTATTTCACACCTAGTAGTGCAATAAAATCCAAATATAAAATGAAATAATATCCAAATGAAAATTAAAAATTATTTTTTTTGTTTTAAATTTAATAAAGTAGTTTCATAAATTTCGGGCGAAATTTTTTAGTTAAGCCTAGTACTCACCTTTGCGTGAAATGAAAAAAATAATTTGATTTGTATGACAGTTTAACAGAATCTTGAAATGCTTGAGAAGAATATTTTAATTCCATAGTTTGGTTTTTGGCTAGTCGGTAACACCATTGAGTTTATACACATAGAGGAACCACGTCAGAGTTAAGATATCAACAATCTAGGTGGCGCCCTTATTGGCACCTAGAACAAGAACCAGTGATAATCAATACTGGAACCATTTACTCCCTAAGGTAGACTATTTCCTCACTTTTTCCACAAATAGTCTACCTTAAGGTGGAAATAGTCTATCTTAAGGAGCAAATGGTTCTTGTACTGATTATCACTGGTTCTTGTTCTTGATACAAATAAGGGCGCCACATAGATTGATGATATCTTAACTCTGACGTGGTTCCTCTATGTGTATAAAATCAATGGTAACACCTAATATTTAAAAATAAACGATCATAAGATCCAAAATAATTACTTAGGCTTTTTATTCAATTATAACACCTTTAATTAATTGACAAATGTCACACTTTTCTGCACTTCTATTATTTTTTCCTAGTGGTCGTACGTTAGGAAATGAAAATTATGAAATGAAATTAATTTTGAACCGGTTCATATTTCGCTCTCACATTTGGGTACTAAGCTCTCGTTATGAATTTCATCGCTGTGAAATAAGTGTCACTTTTATATAGAAATTACATTTTCACTTGAACTGAGTACTAGCATTGAGTTTATACACATAGAAGAACCACGTCAGAGTGGCGCCCTTATTTTCATGTGGAACAAGAACCAGTGATAGGAAATACAAGAACCATTTTCTCCTTACGTTAAACATAACTCTGACGTGGTTCCTCTATGTGTATAAACTCAATGGTACTAGGATTTAAGTACAAAACACTTTGATAACAGACCGACTGACAACATAGGCGCCTGCCAGACGACTGAGCATACCCTAAGCGGAGCGACGGAGTCGCGTTAAAATCCTTGAACCCGCGAAGCGGGCCACCCAAATTACTGTTTAGTACAGACAAATTTGATAACAGACCGACTGACAACATAGGCGGGCGAAATAATTTTTTAATTTTCGCGCGAAAATTAAAAATAATTATTTTTTTTTTGAAAATTTAATTAAATAAATTTCGCGCGCCTATGATGTTAGTCGGTCTGTTATTAAAGTTTTTTGTATTAAGCTAAAAAATTTCGCCCGAAATTTATGAAACTACCTTAAAAATGAATATTTTGTTACTTAAAATACATAATTTCATATCCAAAAAAAGAATTGTGCAAAAAAGCCATAAGGCTTTATTGCACTCTTAGTTGTGAAATAAAGTCCAAAATGGCTTTGGACTTTACTTCACACCTAGTAGTGCAATAAAGTCCAAAATTTGGTTTTGGACTTTATTTCATGGCACCGGATGTGGCAATGGCAGATCTGGAAATGCAGCTTTTCTCTCAACCAAGGTGCTCTCACATAATAAAACCAGCTAATAACTCTCTCCACTGGATCTCTTACTACATTTATATAAATCGGTGTTCGAAGACTAAATTTGGTAAAATTTGTGTAGCAAACGTGTTTTATGAAGACGGACGGCTCTGGAAGATCACTTATTACTTTGGCTAATTCTTGTTGTTTGTCATCAGCTAAACGTATTGTTTCGACTTTTTGTACTGCATTTCGATGGTCTGAAAGGTTCGACACAAGAGATAATGTTAATAAAGTGCACCGCGAAATTTTGCGTCAATGCAGTGGTCAAAGCTAGACATTTAAGCAGGTGCTAATTTCTGTACACATATGTACTTGGAACGCTTACCTTATCTCAAAGTATCGTTATAATATTTATTTTATTTTTTAAGTTACTTCGTTAGCGATTTTAAAAGAACAAAGTTCATACGAAAAAATGTTTTTTTAAATAAGTTAAAATAATTATTTTATTAAAAAATGCATTTTTCATACGATTTTTGTTCTTTTAAAATCGCTACCAAAGTCACTTAAAAAATAAAATAAATATTACAACGATACTTTAATTAAGGTCCAAGTAGGTATGTGTACAAAAATTAGCACCAGCTTAAATGTCTTACTTTGACTACTACATTGATGAAAAAATTCGCGGTGCACTTAATTAACATTAGGTATCTCTCATGCCAAACCTATCAGACCGATATGCATCGGCTTTCAATATTTCATTTTGTAATTCTCTAGAGTAGGTACTTTATTCCACAATTATAGTAGAATTGGGCAATTCGCTATAGTTTGTATGTCAGTTTAGCGCTTCAAAACTACTTTGTTGTTTACAGACTTTTTCTGACTTAAACGCTGTATACCAACAAAAATATAACACCTGAAAGTTTTATATAAATGTCATCTTGTGGAGAATTTTATAACAAACTGATTTTGTCTTGATGTTTTTTTTTTCTAAGATGCATATTTCAAAATTTATATAGGAAAACAACAAAAAAACGGGAATGAATATTACACTTTCTTGCACCTTTTGATTTTTCCTGCTAATATATTATAGCACACCTTTTTGAGCCCAAGCATCCTCATTATTCTCTTTGTTTATATTATTTCTGATCGAATACCACAAAAATCTAAGATACTATTTGTTACATCCATGCCAAAATCTAATCAGCATGGACTTATAGTTTTTTGCCCTTTCTTAAATATTTCAAAAAAACATTCGTTATAAAAAAAAAAAAAACTGTACAATTTTGAAATGCAAAAATCGCAGTATATCTATCAAGTGGCGCAACTTTGTATCATTTTTTTTTTGCAACTAATTAATCAAACTCTTGATATGTACTTCCTCATGTGTAAATGAGTTAACATTTCTGTGATAACAAATTCTTACAGCTATAGGAAAACCGCAAAAAGAGGGGCGGGGAGGCTGGCTGCGTATATTGTTCAAGTGCAAGGCTTTTATCTAAAACATACAAAACATAATAAAGAGCATTATTGAACAATAAAATATGGTTTTTGGTTTCATTTTGAAAGTGAACGAACAAACATCGGTGTAAAATTGTGAATTGTGCTTGTTATAATAAAAGTATTGGAAGAAAAATATTGGAAGTGAAATAAAGGTGTTTTATTTTTGTAAAGTAATTGTTGTTCAGTTTAAGAAATAAGTTTTATTGGCGAACCCTTGGCAAAATATTACAATACCATAAGGTTATTTTTTACCACTTTTCTAAATAACTACATTAAATACACTATTTTTTTGCGCCACTTGAATAGAAACAGTGTGCGTTTTGTCTCTATAGATTACGGTAAGAAGAAAAAATATTGTTATAATAATAGATTTGTTGTGTAGATTAAAAATAATAATTGTTTGATCAAAGAAAAGATGGCCCGCGGAAAACCACTAAACCCTGCAGAAAAAGCCAAAATAGAAGTATACGTGGAAAACAAGCTTCATTTACGCACAATTGCCAAAAAAATAAGTAAAAGTGTCAAAATTGTTTAGTCGAACCTTAGAAATAAGGAAAAAATATGTAAGGTAGGCCAGCAAGAGCTGCAACAGAAGCAGACCAAATAAAGATAATTAGACTGGCTTCAAATTCAAGCGATTCTGCTGCTTAAATCAAGGCGAAGAGTGGTATTACAGCTAGTCTTAATACTATAAGACGTGTTATTCGTGGGTCACAACATTTAAAGCGCCTAAAATTGAAGGAAAAACCACCGTTAAATCCAATACGAAGACACAATAGAATAGATTTTTGCAGGAATAATATGACGTGGAAGGAAGAGTGGACAAAAATGGTATTTTCTGATAAACAAAATTTAATTTTGATGGCCCGGACAGATAAAATTACTATTTTCATGTTATGAGGAAGGAATCAAGGTTTCTGGAGCACTACCAAAGACGAGAAGGTGGTGTAATGGTGTTGGGTGCGATTAACTGGTTTTTGGAACAATTCATCTGGAGTTTCCAACATTGAAAATGAGGGCAAGCTCCTACAAGGATACCATGGACATTTCAACACAACAACATGACAATCCACAATGCAAGGATAATTAACAGTTGGATATCCGATAAAAATGTTACTTTACTTCAGTGGCCACCGTATTCTCCGGACCTAAATATTATCGAAAACGTAAGGGGATGGATGGTTCCTAGAGTGTAGATTCTGACCGACAGTATGAGGACAAAGAATTACTTACTGCTGCAATCAAAGAAGGATGAAGTGCAATTTCTTTAAATTAAATAAAATAACTGCATTATTAAGTCTCCAACGGGGTTTTACAGGTTATTTCAAATAAAGGTGGTAGCACACATTATGAAAATACGATTACAAATAAAAAACCACCCTCTTTTACTGAATTTTTTCAATTTGTTTCCTTATTTAAGCGAATATTTCTATTCAAGTGGCGCAAGAAAAAACACTGTATTTAATGAAGTAATGAAAAAAGTAGTAAAAAATAACCTAATGGTATTTTCCTGAATTATTCTGTCCCTGCAGTTTTATTCGCAATAGATCCCTCTTATAGGACCTAAAACCAAAAGGTGAATTTATAAATTTATCAAAGCGCTACACGCTCTGAGAGTAAAAAAAAAGTTTGTTTCTTTTCAAGTGGAGCGGAGTGTATATTAAAAAAAAAACGATTTTTCAAAAAAATCACTTTCCCGGGGCTTACCCGGGGTTTAGACGAGCGAGTAGAACTAGTAGCGTTTATGTGTGTTAGTGTATCAGAACACGAGAGAGCCAACTAGTAGCCCAAATAGTATAATATTTTTGCCTGCGAAGTATCCTACTAGTGTAGTGTATTTTTTTCATTTATTTGTTTTGTTTCCATAGTTTCCATAATTTGTATATTTTTCTGTATGAAATATTTTTAAAAAATCATACTAGTTGACAAAACGCGCAGAGAGCTACTAGTCACACATACATCCATAAAACTAACACTATGATACAAATGCTACTAGTTCTACAAGGGGGCATTCTAAGCTTTCATTTGTTACCCCATTCCCATACTAATAAGAGAAAACGAAAAAAGCGTCAGATGAAAATTAGTTTTACCAAATTATCTATATATATAAAAGAGAAATGTCGTCCGTGTGTGCGCGCATAACTCGAGAAGGGATCGTTCGATTTTCACGGTTTTAGGCTTGATGAATTCGTATTGACCCAAGGACATAAGACACAATCCCGAAAAATTTTCAGAAAAATTGGAAATCAGGGATCATCCTCTTTTTAATACATATCTCGAGAACGGTGTCTTCGATTTTCACGATTAAGGGCTTGATGGATTCGTATTGGCTCAAGAAAGGGCAAAGCACACTGGAAGAGAATCCCGGAAAATTTCCAGGAAAATTGGAAATCAGGGATCATCCTTTTTTGAATGCATATCTCGAGAACGGTGTCTTCGATTTTCACGATTAAGGGCTTGATGGATTTGTATTGGCGCAAGAAAGGACATAGGACACTGGAGGAAAATCCTGGAAAATTTCCAGGGAAATTGGAAAACAGGGAACATCTTGTTTTTAATGCATAACTCGAGAACGATTTCTTCGATTTTTACGATTTAGGGCTTGATAAATTCGTATTAGTTCAAGGAAGGGCATATGAAACTGGAAGAAAATCTAATAAAATTCCCAGAAAATCCGGGAACATCCGGTTTTTAGTGCAAAACTCGAGAACGGTTACTATGAATTTCACGATTTAGGGCTTGATATTTCAATCATTTGAATTTCGTCATTCAAAATCAAATATCGTCGGTGAGTTAATTTATTCAAATCCGTGGAATCCGTGATGGATGAAAACAAAGCCACCAACTATCCCACTGAATTTTTGAATTCTTTGGATGTTCCGGGCTTTTCACCACACAATTTACAATTTGCACCAAAACTTTGTAACGGAACGCGTTTGATTGTGAAGTGCATCAAATCAAATCTTATATTCAAGCCCCCATTTTGAGAGGAAAATTTAAAGGCGAAGATGTTCTCATTCCACGGATTCCGCTTATTTCGAACGATTTGCCATTCGTATTTAACCGTCTTCAATTTCCAGTGCGTCTCGCTTTTGCTATGACAATTGACAATCAATAAGTCGTAAAGACAATCGCTGGATGTTTGTGGCATCAATCTTGAATTCCCATGTTGCTTACATGGTCAGTTGTATGTGGCGTTCTCACGTATCGGCAAACCTACCGCTATGTACGTGTACGCGCCTGAATATAAAACGAAAAATGTTTTTTACCATTAAAGCTCTTCAGTAAAGAAGCGGAAGGTTGGCCGACACGTCAATCATTTTGGTTTCATTGAAACACATCGACATTATTAATTTAGTAATTTAATTGTATCTAACAAATCTTAAGAATAAAGAATTTCAATTGACCAAATTACATGAAACATCATTGTATATGTATATCAAGCACGGAACTATTATTTTCTTTACATAAATGAATTAAGGCGGAACAAAGTTCACCTGGTCAGCTAGTTTTATATAAATGGGTATCCATATTATGATTGAAATAGAATCAAAAAATGTGTAAGCTTATAAATCAATCTAAAATATATTAAAATAGAATTAAAATGCTTTGCTTTGTAACAAAAGTACTCGATTAGAAAAAGAGAAAGGCAGGGCGTAGCCACGATTATTAAAAAAATGGGCACGACTGGACCGCCCAAAACTTGCTCTAGTAGCTAACAACTTTAACGTAGCTTGAAATAGTCAACGTAAATATGCATTGGTTCCATAACATTATGATATAATTAGAAAAAAAAAAAGTTTTAAAAACAATAAATGATTACTATGAATTATTATAAATTAGTTATTTAAATAGCTAAAACAGAAGAGCTCAAAAAAAAGTATGCCATCTGATTTGTTTAATAAATATGAATTTATGAAAAAATAAATTTTAAAATCGTTAGAGTGGTTTTTTTTTTAAATTAATTTTTCATATAAACAAAAACGGTTTTGGATTTCAATGAAATTCTTTATTCCTGTGAAAGTACGTTCGATGCCATTATGTATGGAACTCGATTTCTTTTACATGGCCACCACGGGCATGCTTGCAGAAGTCCAGACGCTGAACCCAATTTTCGACGGTTTTCAAGCATAAATCGGCCGATACTGCTGCAATTTCACGTTCGATATTCGTACGAAGTTCATCAATCGTCGCTGGCAATCGACCGAGGCGGCCAAACGACTGGACCATTTCGTGAGATAACACGTTCTCCAAACTTGGTTCCCAATAAATTGATTCTTACATTCGCTGTGTGGCTTGTGGCGCCGTCCTGTTGGAACCACATGTCCTCCAAGTCCATATCATCCTATTGGGGGCAAAAATATTTTTTCGGGATACAATGATGACTCATGGAGTACGTGTGGATTGCTGCCTAACCAATACCGAATATTTTGTTTATTGACGAAGCCATTCAGCCTGAAATAAGCCTCATCGCTGAAGATGATTTTTCGATGAAAATCCGAATCATTTTCAAGTTGTTGCTCAGCCCAATTCGCGAACATACGACGCTTATGGTGGTCAAGCGGCTTCAGTCCTTGCGTCAATTTAATCTTGTAAGGATGTAGGCCAAGATCTTTTCGCAAAATTCGCCACAACGACGTCACAGAGATGCCCAAAGCTTGAGAACGACGTGTGAGAGACACATTTGGGCTTTCTGCAACTGAAGCGTCAGCGGCAGTAATATTCTCGACACTACGGGCACTTCTCTGTCTCACTGGCACGGGAATATTTTGTACTGTGCCTGTGGATTAAAATTTTTCCACTAGACGCTCAATTTTTGATCTGCTAGGACGATTATGGCGACCATAAATAGGACGTAGCGCTCTTAAAGTTGAGGCCACTGACTCCGAATTTAGGACGTAAATTTATATAATTTTGACTCGTTGTTGGCTCGTATATCTTTCCATCATGAAATGGCAAATTTTATAAGAATTCTTGAACATTTTTTAATATAAAATTTGGTATGCCAACTTTTAATATTTAATAAAATACAATTTTTCATAAAATCAAAAAAAAAATCATTAGCTCGTTTTCAAGATATTGAATTTTCAAAAAAAAAATTCAATATTTTTTTAAAAATCCAAAAATTATTTTTTCGAAAATTTTTATATGCAATATTGTTAAAATTGTAAGCGACCTTTTGTATGAAAATTTCGAGAAATTTGAAAACCAAAAAATCGGTTGTATGACAGGTACCGTTAATAACCGTTACAATTTTTTTTTTTCTTCCGAAATATTTATTTTAGTAATTTTTGTACCTCGTAATTTTTTTTTGAAAATCGTTAGAGCCGTTTTTGAAATAAATCAATTTTTGTTATTGGCTGTTAGACAGGTACCGTTAGCTTCTGAGCTAAAAAAAAATTTCAATTTCCATCTAGGGAATCACATAAGAACCTTAAGTCCAAAGTTTGAACAAAATCGCTTCAGCCGTTTAGGCTGCAGGTCGAGGTACAGACAGACGGACAGACAGACAGAATTGCAAGACCCACTTTTTTCGCGTTCTCTATCATCGTAATGTAAGGGAAAATTATCATCACGATTTTTATTTTTTTTGTACGAATTCTAAACTTGCCCTATACTACGTATATCGCAAGTAAAAATATGTGTTCGTAAAATTAAGTTATTTGAATAAAAATTTTCTTGTGAAGCAATTGTTAAAAAAAAAATATTTTTCAATTGTCTATTTACACAAAATTTTGTTTCGGTTTGTAAGTTAATAAATATATTGTTTCTTGGTTTACAAAAGAGGCAATGTATGAATGAAGGTCATGCTCGATCACTCTTAATTAGTTCTATTTTTGAGAAGAGTTCACTTTAAAAGAGTGCTTACCTCTTTCTTAAAAAAAGAATAAAAGTTTTTTTTGCCCGAAATTGCGTTAAACAATAATTCTTAGAAAGACACTCACGTGGTCGGATAAAACAAACGAACACAGGGAAATCAAATGATGCCTCTATAATTTATATAAACTTTATATTAACCTGCGCGTACCTAATTCCTACAAAAAAATAAAACAAAGATGCATATCACTTAAGTGCATTATAGGTGACTCCCTTTTATAATTTGGAAAACTAATTTTCGTTGGCTTATTACATTTACTTAAGTAAGCGCTTTTGACTGTTATAATTCTACCTTTACGAAAGCAAAAGTGAACGAAACTAATCAAAAAATATCAAACCGAAATTATGGGTGCAACACATAAATTCCTGGTATTACATATCTTTTTTACTTACGAGCACTTAAGTGGACTTATGACATTTCTACTTCTTTCGTTACTTATAATAAAATGGAAAAATAATGTTTTATTTAAATCCATAAGAAACTCTAGCCCCTTAAATTTCTATCAACTACGCACATGATATCGTTCTCACTGACGCGTTGCATCCATTTTGGAAAACAAAAAGGCACGTTTGTTTACATATTTCATCTGCAAATTAAAGCAAATTAGTAATAAGTTTCGATATATTTTACGTTTGATTTGCAAACTCACATGTTTAATTATTCTATTGCCATTATAAAACAAACAACCGTTCATATAAAATTAATTAGTAAAATTTATGTTCTTACGAGCTATATTTTTTTTTTTTTTTATAGGAAATGCATTGAACGTAAAATCGAAAAGAAATCTATATTACTTTCACGTGCTGGCTGCTAGGTACCGTGACTCCATGTGTCAATAGGTAAATCGCAAAAAGAGGGGCGGGCAGGCTACCTGCGTCTATTGTTCAAGTGCAAGGCTTTTATCTAAAACAAACAAAACATAATAAAGTGCATTATTGAACAATAAAATATGGTTTTTAGTTTCGTTAAAAAAAAAAAAACTATAAAAGAATTCATCGTTGAATTAGCGAATACAGTTTAATATAAGATCGCGTGTGCTAGTGTGTTACTGAAATATATTCTAGAAAAAAGAAAACGCAGCAAGGTAAAAAATAGATTTAGTTTAATTAAGGTTATAAAAGAGTTAATGTCGACGATCTGTGAGTTTTATTCATCGGTATCTCCTATTAAATTCTATCCAATTTAAATTACCTTTACCTTGAGTCGAGTGCAAGTACCTACCTATATTGTACAAAGAAGGATATTAAATAAGAAGTGCTCAAAGTGCATTATTATGTAAATCCACTACTTTATTATTCATTAAATAACTGAACAAATGGTTAAACTCTACAGCCGTAATAATAAAAAACGCTTATTCCACCTTTATTCCATGAGCTTACAAAACCATGGAATAAGAGTTAGTCCATGGAATAAAATTTCGTATTAATAAAAACAAAATGAAAATCTACTACAATAAGTAGATCACGTTACCGAACACACCTAATACACGTTTGACACGTCTGATTTTTATTCCTTCGCTAAACCACCATATTCGGTGGTTTAACTTAGTAAACGTCCCTTAGAAGAAATTTTTATTTTTAAATAACATTTTGTACTTAGTCCATGGAATAAGGTTAACCCTTCCCTATTCCACGTTTATAAATTTGGCTGTAACAGCCGTATTAACAAAAATCTCTTATTCCACATTTATAGAGTAAAGTATGCTTTATTCCGTGATTTTACAAAACCATGGAATAAGAGTTAGTCCATGGAATAAAATTTCTTATTTATTAAAACAAAACGAGTGGATCACGTTACCGAACACACCTAATAATTCTTTCAAAGTAATTATCATTTGTTTGACACGTCTGTTTTTTATTCCTTCGCTAAACCACCATGTTAGGTGGTTTAACTAAGTAAAAGTCAATTAGACGTAATTTAGTTTTTTAAATAACATTTTGTACTTAGTCCATGGAATAAGGTTAAACCTTCCCTATTCCACGTTTATAAATTTGGCTATAATAGAAATCTTAGCGAATTCCAAGTTCATTTCCGAACTCGTTGTAATTAAAGACTTGAACTGCACAACATTGCAAAACAAAAATAAATTAAATTTCGCATATTTTCCAATCGAACGTTTTAGTCTAAGAGCCGACAGCAAATTTTGAGAGTGGATGTATATAACCAAATTATAAGTATGAGGGTTTGTCGGTGCATATATGTATATCATGTTATCAAAAACAAAAGTCTACAGGTTTAGCCTTAAGCGGGCGGGGAGTTTGAAAACAGCGGTTTTCCATTTTTGTTGCTCTGTAATTTTCCTTAAGTCCAAACATCATAATCTTGGCAATCCGACCAATATAACTCAAGATACCTTTTAGCTTTTTAAGCGAACCTTAATCGATTTTTTTTATTGTTTTGTTGATTATTTGCTATTTATATATCTCCAAGAAAAAACCGATAATGGCTTAAGGTCCAATAAGGTCGCACAGATAACCTGAGTTCTAACCCTGGCAACCCTGAGTTCTAACCAAGTTTTTGTAGAAATCCTGGTGCTATAGTGCTTATTATAAGAGAGTTATCTGTATTTTGATGTTAATTTCAATGAAAATAGGAAAGGGTACCAAAATAAAAAATAACTTATAAATTAAAAAAAAACGTATTTTTTCAAAAAATCACTTTGCCAAAAAGTTTTTCTATGTTAAAACTTATTTTTTTTTTTTTGAAAAACAAAAGAAGAAAACAATTAAACTAGTTTTTCGAATCAGTAGGCGCGTTCACGAAGCAGAGATATGGGAGATTTTGCTCCGTCAAAAGATAAGCAAGCGGATCCAAACATTTTTTCCTCAGTATTTTGACAGCCAAACTGAGAATTTATGCTGAGAAATCCTGAGGTGGAATCGGTTAAGGTGATATGTGATGAGTGATAATCATTATCGACAAATTTCTTGTGCGTAAGGTGACTGTCAAAGGTGATAATCTTATTTTTGTGACAGCTATTAAGCTATCACTTTCATGTTAAAATATTTATGTATGCTATATTTTCTGCATTTTCAATTCAAAGTAAGGTATATTTGAATAAATTTATATTCAATGAATGAATATCTACCTAGAATTTTTATTTATAAATCGTTTGAGCCTTAAAATCTAATTTGTCATGAAAGAGTTTTTTCTACATATTATTTACCTACGAGTATGTAGGAATAGTTTTATTGAATTATTATGTCCAATGAGGTTCACATTTCATTACAAATCTATTCAAAAGTACATAGATTCATTGAATAGCCACGTTTTTTTATTAAGAATTAAAACAAGTTGATTTCAGTGAATAGTTGCAAAAATTAACAAAAACAATTGTGCTTTTATTCAAGAAATAATCTTCAAACTTTAATAATGGATGCAGGGAATTCGAAGCGCGGGTTTTTTTAAATCAGCAGAGAAACACATCGGCAACGGTGTGGTTTAATCACTTGAACTCGAAACTAATTTATATTTGACAATATTTAAAAACTAACCAACGCACAATTTTGCTTAATTTTCTTGCAATTATTCACTAAAATTGTTTAATTTTAACACTTAAATAAATTTGGCGACTGCAATAAAGAAAACCTTCAAATTGACTTGAGAGAAATGTCAAATCTTGCTTGTATGTGTGCAAATCAATACTTTCTCTCAAAGTGATACCAAATTTGCACTATTTTTTGGTGATTACTTTACGCAGAATCAAATACTATAACATGTGACTGTCACAAATGTGATGATCACAAATCACCTTACGCGATTCTACCCCTGTACAGGCAACTGAAATTGCTGAGACCCTCCGATATCTCCCTTTCCTGAACACGCCTAGTTAAAATGACATTCAATCGTTAGAGCATATTTAACTTTCAATGCATAAAAATGCATTTTTTGGTTTATTGGACATATTTTAAAAACAAATGCATATTTTTAGTGAAAATGTTCGAAATATTCGAAAGATTTAAAAATTAAAATATTTAAATATTTACTTTCGCTTAATTTTCGATTCCAACTTTTATAGCAATGACAACTTGGCAGCACTAAACACAATTAAAGCATTTAATTAAAAAAAATAAGTTTTATAAGTTCCAAATACGGATTTCTTAATTTAAGTTTAACTGAACTGCAGGCATCGACCACACTCAAAACGCAAATTGATATGATGGAAGATGCATTTGTAAAAATTTCTTTCTTATATACAGTTTTTTATTTCAGAAAACACGGATATAAGAAAGGAATTAATATTATATAATTTTAATTAATTAAAAAGGTCACGTGAACAGAAATAGTTAAGAAAGGAATTCTTTGGATTTTTTGAGTTTCTTATATCCGTCATCCACCCAAATTGAATAAAGGCAAAAATGAACCTTCAAAGCGTGGCAACCCATGCGCAAATTGCTTGTTTCGATACTGTATGATCATCTGGTAAGGAGATGAGGGTAGGTCGTCCTATGGCGGGCTCCAGACTATAATATTTGTTATTTACTTGGGTTGTGGTGGTTGACTTTTATGAATTTAGAGACAATAAATTGTAATATGTACAGCTAATAGACTCGTTGCTTGCTTTGCTTTGCTTAATTTTCAAACTTTAAAGCGTAATTTTTTACAATCTGGCTTACATGATTCCATTCCTATCAGTAGCATTTTTATATTTAGTTAATTTCTAGTGGTCGCTTTGTTAAAAATTACCTTCTATAATGACCGCTGATAAGTGTAAAAAATACATTTTGAAAAACCACGACTCAATAGTTACGATTTTATTTACATACATATACCAGGGTGCCCGCGACCGCTTCCGAATGGGAAATTGAAGCCGTTTGAAATTGAATGGTAAATCAGATAGAATAAGCGGAGTTCGGGGAATGAGAGCGACTTCTCCCTTATGATGGTGATTACATTATTCATTAAGCGCTTAACAGCAAGTCTATTTCCGTTTCAAAGTTGATTTATATTCTGAAGCATGATGATTGGCACACTGACTTTTAATCGTTAATTATGGGGTGGCATTCCTCGTAAATATAGTGAATTAAGAAATTCTGTTGGATAGTTCTCTACGTCATCTTCGTCTATAATAGTATCGATTGACTTATATGATACTAATTCTCCATTAACATCTTTATTTTTTCCTGCCAATATTACTCGTTCGCTCAACCAAGCCAAGCATGATCTTAGTATCGCTGTCCAATATTTGAGCAAACTTTTTTTATCAATTCTTCTTTAGTTTGGGTAATCTCACAAAAATTTTCCGTTAGCATTATTAATCCATCATCAAGGGGCATTTTGCCATCTCTAATATTTGACAACTGCTTTGAAAACTCAACGGCCGATGAATCGTTTTGCAATTGGACACGCATATTTATTATCAATCTGATTGTTTTGACATATCTCCACAAATTAGGTGATTCCATTCCAAGCATGCATTCATTTCATCCGCTGGAGTTGATTGTGGAACTACGGGCAATGTTTGTCGAAAATAACCGGCCAATAATATAAAGACACCATCAAATAAATTTTGATTGTTTTGAAGATCTTTCAATGTTCTATTCAAACCTTCCAATGACTTCTTATGCGCCATCGTGCATTCATCCCACATAATAATCTTACATTGTTGTAATACCTGTGATGCTGTTTCCGAGTTCTTTGGAATGTTACATGTGGGTGCAGTAGCGGATATAGGATTTGGCTGTGGGGGGGGGGGGCTTAGAAGATACATTTTGAGACATTCACCCATATTCTGCAAGTCGTACTCTACATTTCGTTTGAAAGTGCATTTCAATGGTCTTAGAGCGGCGGTATCGCTCTCATGCTGATTAAACAAATAGAAGCAATATTGAAGAAGTTATACCTACCTACATGCATAACAACACGTTTTTGTCCATTTTTATCGCAAAAATATAATACTCGTTTAAAACATTTTATAATTTATAACAAATAATAAAGTTTTAGTTTAGTATAATGATTTTTTGTGAAAATATGTAAAGTTTTATAGTCGAAAACGCACAGAGAAAATTCAGATTTTGATTTTTTGTTTTCAATTTCTCCTCTGATTTTAGCCCCAATTACGTTTTTTACGAAAAATTAGTTAAGTTGTTATGGTAAATTGTTTTTTTCAGTGGCATGTTAATTGTTATGCCGCCACCCTGTTTCTCAGTTATCTTTTCAAGCTTTAGCCCCAACTTGGACTTGACAGTCCCTGGAGTCAAACCCCAGAACTTTCTGAAATAATTTAAGTTTTAAGGGAATTATGCCTCTGCCACGTTTTTTTTTTTTGTCCAATTCTTGTGCAGCCCTAGTCCCGAGCTATTTTTTTCGTTCCAATTTTCTGTCCTTGTCAATTATTCGCAGCCCCGACCTTGTTTTTTTTTTACAATTACTTTCAGACCTTAGCCCCAACCTAATTCATTTGGGGCTTAGATACATACCATGTAAATTGCTTAGCCACAGCCTCGTTGTTTTGTCTAACTCCCATCAAACATGACTGCTCAGCTATATTTTTTTGACGAACATAAATCTCTTCATTTTGTAATGTATTCATTTCTATATTTTAATCAATTTTAAGAATCGGCTGTGGGGGGGGGGGGAAGGGTGTGATGCTTAAGCCACCCCACTGGATCCGCCACTTTGTGGGTGTTTCATTAATATGAATGTTCTATATGGTAACTTCAGTGCGCCGTTTCTGAAAAGCGCGGCGGATCGCTTATATTGGCAGATTTGTATTTTCTTAGTCTTAAAAAGGCTTCCGCTTTCCAGTTTTTGTTTTAAAATGATAGGTTTCTAGGTGATCGAAAAGTTTATGATCGATTTCAAACAAAAATTGAAAAGCAAAAGAGCTTTTGAGAATAAGAAAATAAAAATCCGCCAAAGAAAGCGATCCGCCGCGCTTTACAGATTCCGCCTACAGTGCAGAATGTGCAGTTTGACCACCTTCCAATAAGGTATCAGCAATAATTCTCGATGAAGCGAGCGCCAAGCTATTTTATTTTGTGACCGAATACATACATAATGCTAAAATCAGTGAAATCAAAAATGTCTTTCCGGTACATCCAGTGCATCCGAAAATGAAATCCACCTTTTTCATCATAAACAGCTTTCATAATTTACATATAAACACTAAATTTTCGTTTCGATTCTATAAATAATTGTTGTTTTGTTTGATTTTTTACTTCGAATGACAATAATATAATATAAATTTCTGTTTTGATTCTATAAACAAATGTTGTTTGATTTTTCTTATCGTTTTGTTGTTTTTTTTTACTTAAAATTTTTTTTGGCATACAAATTGTAAGCAGTCACAAAGTCATTTTTTTTTACATACAAACCTTCTACAGAACAATACCTTTCCAACAAAAATCATCAAATTCGGAGCTGCCAAACTTAAGATATTAGAACACAAACGAACAACAATTCAGTTTTATCTAAGTATATAGAAGATTTATTTCGAACAATTTATAATCTCGATATCCTTACATTTTTTTTAATATTTAAATTTACGAATATATTTTTTTTACAGATGGAATGCAACGATGCAATCCATGGAATCATAAAACTTCCAAAGCACATTTACAGTATCATTCAAACTCCATATTTCATGAGACTAAAAAAGATTAAACAACTTGGTTTAACATACAAAACAATTCCACAAGCAAACGGTAATCGTTACGATCATTGTATTGGGTATATATTGAATTTTAACTATGCCAATGTCCACAATGTAGCGGCTTTATTTTATTTTAGGACATATTATTTAGCTGATAAAACACTAGATGCATTAGAGAAGAATACCAAAAATCTTACAATACCTGATTTCTATAGAAAAGTTGTTACAGTAAGTATCGAATTCATTGATTTTAATAATTATTTTTTAAAATTTTAAAAACATGTTACTTTATGTTGTAAAAATGTGTAATATCCATCGAGTATAGAAAAAAGTAAATAATAATGTTACGCCACCACCACGCACCGGTGCGGTGCTCTGGGGCAGGGTTGTCAGATTGTGCGATTTATCGCCAAATGTACGATTTGAAATTTCATTTGGCGACACGAAAATCGGTTTGGTGATGTACCCCAAAAAAGGCGATATATTTAGTTTTCGGCGATTTAAATTTTTTGGATCGAAATTCTTATAATCTTTTCTCAAATGTTCACTTTAACCTTACTTCTTTTTCATCGCTATTTGCGCTGAACGCCAACCCCAAAACTGAAATTCGATTTCACTTCTATCCCTAAAATAATTGGCGTATATGTGTGTCAAAACAAACAACTTTGTTAGTTAACCAAATCAAAGAAAGATGGATTAGCACATTCCAAAATTTGCGACTACGTTCGCTCAAAACTGACTTAGAACGGCCGGCATGCTGTAATTTCTTGCCATGTTGCAAAGGCTATTGTAAAAATACTATGGATACATAATGTATGTACATCGAGTATTTTGAAAAGGACTAAGTACAAAAGAGTATTTTTTTTTTTTTAATTTTAAGTTTTTATGTAGAATTTTTATTTGGTTTTGTTTTGTTTATTATTTTTTTTTTTAAATATGAATAATTTTGATATAAAAACTACAAACTGCGAATTTTTTTTCTTTCATTTTGGTGAATTTTTGGGTTGAAAATTTTGAAATTTGGCGATTTCGCTTTTTAAAACCTCTGGGGTCGAATTCAGCCTGTTTCCAGATAAAATATTTATATTTTCACTTGTTCCATGAGACAAAAATTTTCGAGGTTTTAATCAAAACTAACATTAAGATGATAGAGAAGTCCAAAGCAGTGATTTTCAGCAGGACGTCCGTCGCGTCGTGTCGGTCTGTTGGTCTGTGCGTCCTCGTGTACATCGAGCTTAAGCCTAAACGAATGGACGGATTTGCTTCAAATTAGGTGTTTAGCATTTTTAGCATTTGTAGCTGCCAAGTTCGAATGATCTAGTTTTCTCGAAAACGGCTCTAACAACTCTAAAATAGTTTCAATAATATTAGACAACAAAATTAAATTTAACATAATTAATATTAATAACATTGAAAGCACTTCCGATTGGTGCAGGATTATGAAATTTGGTAAAGCGGTTATTTTTCAGGTGTATACAAAAAAAAAAGTTGAAATTATGAAATTTTTCATACAGGGCGTTTCATCCACTCACTTCTTATCAATTATTATCATTTCAATGGACCAATTCTAACTTATGAGAATTGGTAGAAGGGTAGGACTTGTAGTACATACAAATGGCATAAATTAACTTACTTTTTCTTATTGTGCTCTCATTGGGCGTTTATTCCACCCACTTTTCCTGATAAAAATAATCTTCGCAGAAAGAAGTGAAATAACACCAAAAACATAAATGTTAAAAAAGTAGCCAAGTTCTTCTATACACAAAAACCTTTTCGTAACAAGTCAGCCGTACGCCAAATTCTAAGTTTATTAATAGCCGATTTTGTTTCATACTCACTTTTTAATTTTATTAGCAAAACAAAAGCAAAAGAAACAATAGGTAGCCTGATTTGTTTTTATTTTGATTTTAAAATAAAAAAAGTGAGTTAATAATGAGTACGAAAAAAACTCGAGTAATGTTAAATATTTTAAGAAGAGTAAAAGACTGTCCAGATGAGAACGACCAACGACCGACGAATGAATGAACAAATGGGATTTAAAACATTAAAAAACCTAAATTCCTTACAAAATCTACACAAAATGAAAGAAATATAATGAAGGATTATTTTAAGATACTAAAATTTTCACTTTAATAACTAAAACAAGATAATTTAAAGAAAACAATTTGTTTGTCGCGAATAGCCGCAATTCGTTACGACCAATTTATTTTCTCAAATTTCTCATAAGAAAATAAAATTTCACATTTTATAATTTTAAAATTAATCTTAAATCGAATTCAACCATTTGATTAGATTTTGTAAAATTTTAATGTTAATTAATGTTTTAATTCCCATTTGTTTGTTCATTCGTCGGTCATTGGTCGCTCTCATGTGAACGGTTCTTAATATGGAAGAACCTCAAAATTATCAGAGAAATCAGTTATTTAATGATAACTGACTTAAATTGAGTTGGTTTACTTGGAAAGTTTTCTTTTATTACGTAATTACTCAATTTTAAAATGAAAACTTGACTAGTAAACCAACTCAATTTAAGTCAGTAATCATTAAATAACAGTTTATAAAAACAAATATGAAACAAAAACACAAGTTGCAAGATAGATGTTTTTTGAAGACACTTACCATTCCAATTCTAAGGAATATTCCTTTTGCTGTACAAAGTTGCTACAATTTGATGCCTTAATATTTTTTTTTTTACAGATAGCTGCATTGCTGCACGATATTGGCCATGGTCCATTTTCTCATGTGTGGGAATTTGTTTGCTCTGGACAATATCATGTATGTATCTTTACAATGCAATGTAGGCTTTGAAGATACTCAAATTCTTATAATTATAGCATGAAAAGAATGCCAGTGCCCTCATAGATGAAATTTTCAAAGTTTGTCTCTTAGATTGGAATGAAGATAGACCATACGCCATAGAGTTAATTCAAGCTTTGATCGAAGGCGATGACAAATGCCTTCGAGATCAAGAATATCGTTTTCTATTCGATGTGAGTATGCTAGGTTTCTTTTTGGTTGGTACTAAATTAAATACTAAATTCTAAAGATTGTAAACAATACAAATTGCGGTGTAGATGTTGATAAATGTGACTATTTGCAACGTGATTCTTTCCACTCTAAAGGCACAACAATTCCTAATGTTGATCTGGATTTTAAAGATGTTTTCTTAGGTAAAATCTTATAAACCAAAGTTTTATAAAAGGAGTTAAAAAAAAAATGTTTGTATTTCACAGAGGCTCGTGTTAGTGATGATCGAGCCCGTATTGAGTATCGTTTCTGTGATTTTCGTAAAATTTATAACATTTTCGATGCGAGAAATACATTTCATATACACCTCTATCGCACTCCCAAATGTATTTGCATGGAAAAGATATTTAAATATGTTATGTCTGAATGCAAGAATGATTTGAAAAAAATTAATGGGTAATTTGTATAATTAGTTAAATTTAAAGAATTTTGTTTTTTGTTTGTGATTTGTCTGTATATTTGTATTTTCTGTATTTTTGTAGTAGCGCGTAGCGTAATGGTTAGAGCGATGGACTGTCACGCTGGAGGTCTGGGTTCACTTCCCAGCCTCGTCCACCTAAAAACTAAAAAGTTTTTTCAGAGCTACTGCCTCTTGCGAGGAATTGATAAATCTTCCCAGAGTATTGTCATGAATGAGTGCTACTCGTTAAAAAAAAATTGTAGATCCCTTCCATTCCTGTTGACACGCGGACACAGGAATGGTTGCGAGTTGTTCGTCACTAGGCTCTGGGTTCTTCATGAGCCATTGCGCCACCTAATTTATTTTTTTATTTTTATTGTATTTTTGTATTTTTTTCAGATTAAAATTAACAGATATCCGAAGTCAACATGTGGACGCTTTTCTTCAATTTTATGACGATGAAGTTTGGAAAATCTTGAAAAGTTTAGACAAACCGCAGAAGATTGTTGAGCTTGTAAAATGCTTAGAAGATCCTTCACTCATATCTGAGATACATCCCGAGAGCGAAGAAGAGAAGGTAAATAACTTTTTACATATGAATTAATTCTTACATAAATAAATACATACGTCTTAATTTTGCCAATTATATTGCGTGGCACTTATTAAAATCATTAGAAGCATGCACTAGTTTTTTAGTTGTCGTAAAGTGTGTCGAAACAAAAATTAAGAATAACAATTAACAAATCGAAGATAGTTGAATAGAGGGTGTATTGCAGATAATGCTTTATAAAGTATGGATTCAACACAAACTTCTTATTTAGGACAGAAAAATATACTTATGTTTGTTGTTAGCATAGGGGCGTATACAGCCTTACTTCTTGGGGGAGTAACGTCAAAAAAAAAAAAAAAAAAAAACAAGAAGCTAATACATATTTATAAAAAGTCAAATGCCTATATAGTTTTTTTTTCATATTTTACTGTGGGTATACAAAAGAAAAGGGAAAAGTCTTAATTAACTATACTATAATACATTAGCTTTGTTATAAATAAGATAAAATGAATTAAAATCGTTCATATCCTGGAAAAAGATATATTACCTTACATAACTCATTGAAAAATGAAGATGAAGAAATTTGAATGTTAATATATTAAAATTACTTCGGTTTTAAGTGGAGTGAATGAATATAATTCAATTAAAAAGTACAAGTGACCGCAACTCCATTTAATTTCAAAAACAGTCAAGCATCATCAAAAGTGAAATAGCAGACTGCGAATGTTATACTACATTTTCATTAAGCCAAGTAAGGCAATTTCGTTGAAAATATATGTTGCGAAATTTAACTGCCAAAGCCAATTCATGAAATGAGCTACACAAAAAATTAACAAATTTGAGACGTAAACACTTTTTTTGGTATTTGCGAAGTTACCTCATTTTTGATTCCAAGGAAAAGTAAAATAAACAACTGAGTCGAACGAACATTTATTAGCCGAACCAGTGAATGCGCTCTTCGTTTCTATTCCTGAATGTTACATTTTTTATTTTGTATGGCCTCAGCAACAGCATACAGCAATCTCTGGGAAAAAAAAACTGGATTCGCTTGATCATTTGTTTTGAATTTTGTTCGGAATTTATTTCTTATAGTTAAATATAAATAGCTGTTCACTACTGAAAATGAAAACAATAATTCTGATTTTCAAAAATGACCACTTGGGTAAATTGCTCTTTTTATAAAATAGTGGAAAAAGTAAAATACATTACAAATTCGTATTTTAAAGGCTCTCCCAAACCAATGCGAAACATTCGTTGCGGCGAAGAAACATTTGTCAGTCAAAATTAATTCATATGTTCCTCCGCCGCCGCGTCGGTCTGGGCACTCTCATATATCACCATGTAAATACATTTTGACATGCGAATGTTTCTTCGCCGCAACGAATGTTCCGCATTGGTTTGGGAGAGCTTTAATTGAATACAGAGATTCGTTTTCGTTGCTTTTCAAGAAAAGTGTGAGAAAAGTTCACTAGTGATTTTTATATGCTTCTGTGTGCCTCTAAGACTGCCAGACTGCCACGATGGAAAAGTGAAAGGCATCTTCTATAGTAAATATGTACATGAAATATACCTTATCTTTTTATCTTTCTTACCAATAAGCCTTTCTGATAAAAATAATGGACAACGTTGTTAAATTCTGTGAGCCTAGTAGTGTTTTCGTCAAGCATTCCATCCTAGACTGGTTAAACGGGTCGCCGCAAGGAGTTCCAAAAAATCTCCTTTACCATAGCTATTGGCTTTTGCATTATGGGATTAATAGGTTTTTTTGTAAAAGTAATCAATAATAAAAAAATAACAAAAAGGTCACAAAAAAAAAAAACAAGGAACTACTATTAGTTTTAACTTTACTGAGTGAAAATTTGGAAACAACTGCGGACTTTGGTTTCTTATTGGTTTAACAGGTTTCGGCTGTCATCTCAAAACGGAACATAGCCTATGCATATATTTTAAGATTTGAATGTATTAACATATGAGAAGTTTTTTGTTATGTTAAATTTGAGGTACAAAGAAGAATATCTAAGTATCATCGATTGAATACAAAATAACGTATGTTACCAACATTCAAATTCTCTATGTAATTCTAAATTAACGAATCGAAAATCCTACTTGCTTTTTTTTCTATGTGGCTAATAAATAATTATTTCAGATCAACAAAATAATCTTGAGTTCTCGGGGGGGGGGGGACATGACCCCGTGACCCCCCCTGTATATGCCGTTGTGTTAGCAATTTTTAATAGGGTACCTCACCATAATATCAGCCCTATTCTGTGAAAGGTTTGCGTTAAAGTTTGTATTCTGCTTTCTTTCGCAAGAATGCAATTGTTATAAAATAAAATTCACTTGGCAATCTTGATAGTATATATCGGTGAAGCAAATCAAAAATGGCAGTGAATTAACCTCTTATGAAGTGGTGCGGTATTATTATTTAAAATGTTCGTTGAAAGTTAAAAGTTCGTTAAAAGTTTCTTAAGTCTAGTAAATATTGACTTTATTTCCGTCCTACAAACTCAAATCATGCACAAAAGTTGTACCCCAACCACAAAAAAAGATACAAATGTGCATTTTTACTTTACGTTTTTGAATACCACGACTACAAGTGAATGAATTCTCTGTTTTTTTTTTTTGTATAGCAATATTTTACGTTATTTGGGCAAAATTGTAAAGAAAAAAAAAAATAATTTAAATTTTATTCTCAACTAGCTGACCCGGCAAACGTTGTTATGCCAAATAAATTATTTCTAGTAAATATTTTGGTTGCTAAATAAGAAATAACGAATGTATTGTAAGTGTGTTTAGATTTTTTAACGATCGATAAAATCGATGGAATGTGATCGATAAAATAGAACGATCCTTAGTCGATGAAAAAGAACGAAATTGAAGGCGCTTAAAATCGAATTATTGAAATCATCGATATACCCGGGATCAAAACATTTTCTCCTTTGTATTTTCCCTTGATGATCTTGGCCTCGATGACGTTATTCATCAGGTTTTTCACAGCCATTCTCGTTCCATTGCAGAGTCGAGGTTGATTAATGTTACGCAGCATAATCACAACTGATCCTACTTTTAATTGTGAATTGTGAGGTAAAAGTCCAGGTAAATTCAGGGAATTTAAAAACCGAATCCTTAAGCGTATTATCTCAATGTGAATCGTTCTCGGTCAACTTTAGTAGTTGACACGCCTCACGGTAAGTCGCACACAAATATCCATCAATTGTTCTCAAATGATGTTGGACCACGAACATTCACCAACAACAATCGAAAATCGTTATATGGATGTACTGTGTAGATGCGACCTAGAGCGTCTGAGGCAAATACATATAGGTGTCCTTTGGGTTACTTTTTTCCGACGCTGAAACGATTTCGTTGATGCGTTCCACGCCGCCGTGTAATATCAGCATACAGCAAAGTGCGAGCGAAAACATCTGTTTCAAAAATTGAGAAGAAGCTTGTTAATATGGTCGATGGTGGACGTGCCGCTCTATCTGCCGCGTTTTCTTGATTGAAATAGGTACACTCGTTGTCCGTTTTCTAGAAGAACTGCCAAATGGACTACTGCGGGTGTCTTTTTCGTGGATCGCTAATGAAAATACGCGTCAAATAGCTTCGTTGCTGCTTACATAGTGACCCATCTGATACTGAGATACTTCATCATATGCATTAGTTAAAGCAAAGATGGACGTGTCGCTACCTTTATTAACATATTGACATAGTACATAGGTACTTTCTCGATTTGATGGAGTTACAATATTCTAGATTGATGTCATCTTGAAAATAAGCTTTGAACAGTATTGGCGAGTTCGAACTTCTGATTGGCTTCGACGATAACAATAAAACTGATGATAATAGATCGTCTTAAATTTTATTTATTTATTTTATTTTTTCGACAATCAACTGACACGTTTGCGTTTTTGTTTTAATTTCTGAAACAGAAGTGTTTTGTATGCCAACAAAACAGACCAAAGAGATCGGTCGTGTTTAGTTTATGTTTCTCACCGTTTAAACTTTTCCTGAACTTCCACAAGTATTTCAAGGTCAAAATTAGCTAAATCGGTGCAGCCATTCTCGAGTTTTAGCGAGACAAACGAACAGCTATTAATTTTTATCGATATCGTCGAGACGATTGCAAATGACAGCTTTTTTAATTACATGAAGCAAAACTCAAACCATCAATTCGATATCGGTTGAACTATAGACAAAATGTATTAGGCGTGTTCATGTTTAGGAAAGGGAGATATCGAAGGGCCTCAGCATTCTGAGTTGCCTAAGCGATTCCTCAGCAAAAAATCTCAGTTTGGATGTCAAAATACTAAGGAAAAAAATGTTTGGATTCGCTTCCTTAGCTTTTGACGGAACAAAATCTCCGCATATCACTGTTTCGTGAAATTCCCCTATTAAAATTGAGGTTTGGTTTACATTTTTCAAATTCTGGTAGTTTTTTTTGACTTTTCAGAAATTGAAAATTAAAAATTATTTCAAAGTACACTGTGACTATAAAAAATTATACACTGGACTAATGAGAACACTAGTTTTTGGAGTATATTAATTTTTGTGAGACATTGTAATTATAAAAACATAATGTCGTTCTTTTCACCAAACTACTGATATCTCTTTTTCTCTCGACTGAAATTTAAACATGATAATGAATAAAAAATGATAAAGAAAATGTAGTATCATAAGGGCTTAAGCAAACCTCTCATTAGTTTTTCTTTTCGACAACTTACATTTTCTTCTTAAGACGGTGTTCACATTGGACTGACTCCTCCGAATTTACAAAAGAGAGCGTAAAAAAAATGAACACATTTTTAAATTTTTTAAAAATTTACTACTTTGAGAGTGAGAGTGAGATAAATTTCAGAGAAGTCAAAAATAGTCGGAAGAGTCAGTCCAATGTTAACACCGTCTAACGCTGCAAGCTGCAACTCACTCCGATAGTTTCAAAAAGTGTGTAGTACTTTGTTTTGCCGGGTAGATTCAGATCCAGGTTTAAATCACTCAGTTTGTCAAATAATTGGCACAAATATGATATTTTTAGCGAAAAAGTTTCGTTGGGAAAATTATGAGTTAAGGGCATGTCTTTCTTCTTCTAATTTACATTTATTGTCTTATAAACTAATTCCTTTTTTCGTTAAATTGTTTACTTAATTAAAATTCCCTCTAATGGGCCTTAGGTCAGTTTTTGTTATTTGTTGTTTTAAATTTTCAAGTGACGTTTCGGTTGTGATTACTACCTTCTTCAGACCTGTATTGTTAAAAAATGTTAAAAATTTTCCATTAAATATCTATAAATACTAATTGAGAATACTTACAGCTTGGGTATTTAAGATTCTCTGTAAGATTTGATGATTATGTAGTTAGTTTGTATTTTATTTTTTTATTCAATTTATTCAAAATCTTTAAAAAGACGTTTAAGCAAATTGTTTTATATTTGAATGTTAAAATTCAAGTGTATGTATTTAAAAACTCATTCAATTTATTTATGTATGTATGTATGTAAGTATATAAGGCTCAGTTATGTCTACAAATGTTTAGTGTCTGTGTATGAACTGACTATAGATATTACTAAGTCCATCACAATCAGATCGCCTATTAATGCTATTTTTTGTGTTTCTAATATGCAACATTTCAAGAAGCATTCTTTTCTTATAATTCTCCTCAGATTGTAGAATTCTAACATTTTGAAAATCTGGACGATGACTCTCTTCTATGCAATGCAAAACTAATGCAGTTTTTTCTGTACTACCAGTATTTAAATCGGATCTGTGACCTGCTATTTGATTCTTAAGTTTTTGCATTGACGTTCCTACACAAACAGATGTACATGATGTCGATCCGACACCTAAACATTTAATATTGTATACAATATTATCTAATAATCTACTTATAAAATTTCTAGCTTCTAAAATTTCTTATAACTTTTACATCAAGATAGGGGAGTATTCCTTCTTTTTCAATTTCAACTGTGATTTGTATTTTGGGATGAAAAGAATTAAGAGCTGTAAGTGTTGAATTAACCTCACTTGATTTTAGAATTAAAAATAAATCATCTACATATTTTGAAATGAATTAAGGTGCATAAGTTAGTTTCTCCAAAACATTATCAAGTAAAAATTCCATAACTATGTCTGCTAGGGATGGGCCAAACTGCTAGTTATCGGTAACTGTTACTAACTGTCGTTGCTACTTCCCAATACCTGTTAAATATACCTGTTACTGAAATAACAGTTAAGAAATCAAAATTCTCCTGGAAACTTGAAAGATCGAGAATTTTTTTTTTTTATCTAATTTATGATTTTATGACTGTGCTTTCGCTTATCAGTGATTTGTTGTTTATTACTAATTTAGCTTGTCTTTGATTCTACTTCTTATTATTTCAGAGTCATCACGTTAAGTCAACAAGAAATTCTAGTTTGCAGAGTTTTCGCATAAATTCTACAAAAGTTCCAATACTGATTTTGCTTATAAGTGATTTCAGAGTCATCGTGTAAATTTAACAAAAAGTTGTTTTTTATTACTGATTTTGCTTAACTGCTATTTTGCTTATTAGTTGTTGCAGAGTTTTCACGTTATTTCAACAAAAGTTTCAATACTGATTTTGCTTTACAGTGATTTCGTTTATAAGTGGGAGTTAACGTGTAAATACAAAAAAAAGTTGTTGTTTATTACTAATTTTTCTTAGCTGCGATTCTGCTCATTAGTTATTGCAGAGCTTTCGCAAAAATTCTAAAAAGGTTCAATACTGATTTTACTTAACCCGGGGTTTAGACAAGCGAGTAGAACTAGTAGCATTTGTATCATAGTGTTAGTTTTATGGATGTATGTGTGACTAGTAGCTCATTGAGCGTTTTGTCAACTAGTATAATTTGTTTTAAATATTTCATACAGAAAAATATACAAATTAAGGAAACTATGGAAACAAAACAAATAAATGAAAACAATACACTACACTAGCAGGATAACTGGCAGGCTACTCGCAGGCAAAAATATTATACAATTTGGGCTACTAGTTGACTCTCTCGTGTTCAGATACACTAACCCACATAAAAGCTACTAGTTCTACTCGCTCGTCTAAGCCCCGGGTAACTGTGATTTCGCTAATTAGTGATTTCAGAGTCATTACGTAAATTCAACAAAAAGTTGTATGTTACTGATTTAGCTTAACTTCGATTGTGCTTATTAGTTGTTGCAAAGTTTTCGCGTAAATTCACCAAAAATTTCAATATAGGCCTTGCTTAACAGTGATTTCGCTTATTAGTGATTTAAGAGTCATCGTTTAAATTCAACAAAAAGTTGTTTTCTCGCTAATTCACCAAAAATTTCAATACTGAGTTAGCTTGGTAAAGATTTAGCTTATAAGTGATTTCAGAGTCATCGTGTAAATTCAACAAAAAGTTGTTCTTTATTACTGATTTAACTTAACTGCGACTATGCTTATAAGTTATTGCAGAGTTATCGCGTAAATTCCCCAAACTTTCAATACTGATTTAGCTAAAGGTTAGACCGCACACAACTGCAGCGGAACTACACTTCACGACGTGGCAAAACATTATTTGTATGAAATTGTATGAGCTATATTTCACTAAGCGGCAACTGAACTTCTTAAAATTTTATACAAATGATAATGAATCGCAGTTCCGCTGCCGTCAAATAATATAAAATGACGCCCGGGCGTCAAAAATAAAATGTCGCCCGGGCGTCAAAGACAAAATGACGTTTCAGTTTCCCTGTGTGAAAGCAGTCTTTGTTTTATTTACACGATGACTCTGAAATCACTAATAAAACGAAATCACTGTTAAGGTTAGACCGCACTAGGCAGAAATGCACTACAGCGAAACTGCGATTCACATTAATTTGTATGCAATTTTATTAAGTTCAGTTGCCGCTTAGTGCTATATAGCTCATTCTATTTCATACAAATAATATTTTGCCGCGTCCTGAAGAGCAGTTCCGCTGCAGTTGTGTGCGGTCTAACCTTTAAGCTAAATCAGTATTGAAATGTTTGGTGAATTTACACGATAACTCTGCAATGACTAATAGGCAGAATCGTAGTTAAGCTAAATCAGTAATAAAGAACAACTTTTTGTATAATTAACACGATGACTCTGGAATCACTAATAAGCGAAATCACTGTTAGGCTAAATCAGTATTGAAATTTTTAGTGAATTTACGCGATAACTCTGCAATAATTAATAAGCAGAATCGCAGTTAAGCTAAATCAATCAGTAATAAAGAACAACTTTTTGTTGAATTTACAAGATGACTCTGAAATCACTTATTAGCGAAAACACTGCTTAAGCTTAATCAGTATTGAAATTTTTGGTGAATTTATATAATAATTAATAATTCTGCAATAACTAATAAGTAGAATCACAGTTAAGCTAAATCAGTAATAAAGAACCACTTTTTTTTTTAATTCACACGATGACTTTAAAATCACTTATAAGCGAAAACACTGCCAAAGTTAAATCAGTATTGAAATTTTTGGTGAATTTACGATATAACTCTAGAATAACTCATAATCAGAATCGCAGTTAAGCTAAATCAGTAATAAAAAAACAGATTTTTGTTGAATTTACAGGATGAATCTGAAATAAGTAATAACAACAAGCAAAACCACTGTTAAGTTTCTTGAATTGTCACAATAACCTTTAAATTACTTATAAGCAGAATAACAGTTTGGCAATATCAGTTTTTAACAACAATTTTTAGTTTAATAAATGCAATGTGTCTGAAATCATTTATAAACAGATAATTCCAAAAAAAGCTAAACCATTAACCATTATAAATTTTCAGAAGTCAGAATTGAGCTATGTTCTAGGAATTTACACAATGCCTCTGAAATCACTTTTAAGCAAGTACCGAAGAAAACGTTTGTCTTGAATTATCTTAAATTGTTTTGTTTCTTGATATAACCAATTCTGAAAAAAAAAAATTATCAATTTTATATGTTATTTCAGTAACAGGCAATTTTGTATTGCAGTAGCAATACGTTATTGCTACTTTCCAATACCTGTTACTGTATACCTGTTACCGAAATCATGACCCATCCCTAATGTCTGCTATTATAGGGGACAAAGGACTGCCCATTGGAACGCCATCCAAATCAAATATCAGATGTTCCACAAATTATATATAAAAGTGCTTTATATATTCCAAATTTGTCTAACCGTTTATTAAACATGCCCATTAGAGATAAAGAAAAAATCCGAATAGCTTTTAAACCAGCTAATACTCTTCGGAATTCAGTTTTTTTCAAAATTAAAAGATACAACACTCACAGTCGACAAATCAGATATTGTATACAATATTAAATGTTTAGGTGACGGATCGACATCATGTCCATCTGTTTATGTAGGAACGTCAATGCAAAAACTTAAGAATCGAATAGCAGGTCACAGATCCGATTTAAATACTGGTAGTACACAAAAAACTGCATTAGTTTTGCATTGCATAGAAGAGAGTCATCGTCCAGATTTTCAAAATGTTAGAATTCTACAATCTGAGAAGAATTATAAGAAAAGAATGCTTCTTGAAATGTTGCATATTAGAAACACAAAATAGCATTAATAGGCGATCTGATTAGTAATATCAATAGTCAGTTCATACACAGACACTAAACATTTGTAGACTTAACTGAGCCTTATATACTTACATACATACATACATAAATAATTTGAATGAGTTTTCAAATACATACATCTGAATTTTAATATTCAAATATAAAACACTTTGCTTAAATGTCTTTTTAAAGATTTTAAATAAATTGAATAAAAAAATAAAAACAAACTAACAAACTACATAATCATCAAATCTTACAGAGAATCTTAAATACCCAAGCTGTAAGTATTCTCAATTAGTATTTATAGGTATTTAAAGAAAAAATTTTAACATTTTTTAACAATACAGGTCTGAAGAATGTTGTAATCACAACCGAAATGTCACTTGAAAATTTAGAACAACAAAAAACAAAAACTGACCTAAGGCTCACTAGAGGGAAATTTAATTTATTGTCTTATAATAACATTTAAATAATTTATAATATTTTTTTTTTCATTTTATTATAATAATCTTTATATTTCATTTAAGCTCTTAATTGCTGATCACCTAACAGCTGAAGTTGATATACCCAACCCTGGTGAACTAATTAAATGGGAAAATATCATATTTTACGGAAATAAAGAGTAAGTAGAGTATACCATACGCTACGCATTCATCGTAAATTAAAATTTTCTAATATGTATTGTTTGTATTCTAGAGAAAAACCTAAATTTGAACAAAAGAGAGGATTCAATACAACTGTTTCTTATTATGAAATAATTTCACCAGCATAAAATACTCCAGCAATTTAAAAAGAAAAACTGATCTTAAATCTTTAAATGGCCTGTGAAGCTTCAAAATACAAATACAAACATCTAGCTTTAACCATGTCATATTCGTTTCATTTGGAAGGCCTTTAAGACATTTACCTAAATAATATTACAAATATTTTTATTTACAATTTTCTGATAATATTATTATCGTTTAATAAAATTTTATATATAAATTAATTTAACACGTTTTAATATTTAATTAAAATAATTTTATTCTAAAACATAAAATACTAATACAAAAAATGTTATTCAAAGTAATGTGTACTCACTGATCAGCTTGGTGTTCAGATTCTGACTGATGAAATCATTTTTCTTCTCCGCCGTTGTGCGTTCTTGTTTTGTTAGGGGTTGGTTTGTTTAAGATAATGATGATGATAATAATTATACTCTGTTCAACAAAAATTGTCAGTACAGGGCACAGATAAGCAATACCTAGATAGGAATCTTTCGTTCGTATCACCCCCCAAAACCCATTTGTTTACATTGTTGTTTTTGTAATTTCATTTCGTGTCGATGAATAGATGTGAACTGCAACAACAATTTAACGCGGTGAATTTGATTTGTTTGACAGTTAATTTTTTTTTTTTCATAAATGTGCTGTGCGAAGATTTGTATTCCGGTGTTTGTGATTTTCATTAAAAAATAAATTAACAAAAAAATAATTGTTTCACCAAGCACAATGCCCGCATGGCAAGCGGAACTTGAACGAGTCCTTGAATTTCAATGAAAAATCTTTTGGTGCTTTCATGTTTCTTTCTTCCAATTCGCCAAAAAGCTACTTGGGCAAACGATGCGCGATGAGAACTTTTTGTAGAACTCTGTCGCCTCCGAAGGGGCCCTGTTTGAGCAGAGTATAGCAAAGGGCAAAAGACCTAATTATGTTTATGAAATTTAAAAACATAATTTAAATTTTTTTCAGCTCTACAGCACAATAATTATAAAAAAAATCTCGCCAACCAATAATAAGGTTCGAGAAATCAACAAAAATTAAATTCACCATGGCAAATTTGACAGCTACTATATTCTTAGTTTTAGGGTACAGACACACTTAATATATGAAATTATTTTAATTTATACGTAAGGGGTTGGATTGCATCATGGTCAAATTCCGACGTAAATTTTTAGAAATTAATTTAAGGTCCCCCAAACCGATGCGTGGACAACATTTTTGTCAGTCATCGGGTTCATATGGAAAATCGCACCGCTTTCATTGTGGGTACCTACTCTCAATTATTTTCATGTAACTTAATTTTAAAAAGTGAATGTTTTGTTGTCGTGAGTGTTTCGCTCCGATTTAAGGCTTACCCAAACCAATGCGAAACATTCGTTGCGGCGAAGAAACATTCGTCAGTCAAAAATAATTCATATGTTTCTCCGCCGCGTTGGTGTGGGCACTCTCATTTATCACCATGTAAATAAATTTTGACATGCGAATGTTTCTTCGCCGCAACGAATGTTTCACATTGGTTTGGAAGAGCCTTTAACGTTGATTTGAAAGATGGTCTCCTAAGCCGATGCGAAACATTTGGAATACCAACAAAACCTTCATCTGCCAGAATTAATTTGTATGGGGATAAAAGAAAGCACCCACAATGGTGTGAATCTCATCTGTTCTTAATTGCAAAAACTGCAATAAAGTCAATTCTGATTGAGGAAAAAACACAATAGGCGTGTTTTATCACAAAAGCCATCCATAGTACAGTACGATTTTACAGGCATTACAAATACAACATCGCTAGTAGCTCTACAGCCAATAAGAAATTATACTACGTTTTCTGTCAAAACACTTTTTGTATGTTTTCTTGCAAGAAGGTTTCTTTAGCGAACATTTTAAATTCTCACTTTTGTACTTTTTTGCAAAAGTAGGTAGGTATATGTAGTTAAACCTAAATGTAACTTTCATTTCAACAAAAAAATCAAATCTGTGATAGCAAAATTTGATTTGTTTAGAAAAAAAGATCAAAAATCAAATCTTTCATATAGAAAATTTACACCGGCTACACGATTTTTTTGCGACTTCCTTACAACAAAAAAAATTAATCTGCAATCGTCGAAAGGAAATCGGCATACAAGAACCTAGCACATTTAAACAAACCCTTGGATTCTTAAATTATCCGCCATTTTGTTCACGAACCGAGGTGAAACTCGGATTTTTTTTCACGTACACTAGTGCAAAAATCCGATTTTCACCACGGTCGTCTGCACGTACACTAGTGCAAAAATCCGATGTTCACCACGGCCATTTGACGTTTGAGCTTGTAGGCAAACCGAATTGACAGCCGTAGATTCCCATCTAGGTATTGCTTATCTGTGGTACAGGGCTTATGGGCGAGCTTTTTTCAAATCAGTGGCGCGTGTGTATACTTTCAGACACTGAATTGAGAAAACTGCCACTAAAAAAGATTCTACACCACTGAACAACGTACAGGAATTGTTGTTGTAATGCCCTGCAAAATATCGCACCTTCCACCATGACCGTCCTCATTGCATGCCCAACCAAACCAAAGCACACTGAACTAATCGTTTCTACTCTGGCTGTGTGAGTGTGAGCTAAAAAAAATATATATTCCAACAGAGTTACCTTACCCATTGAAAGCAATACAACAGAGCTTTTTCAGTGGTTTTTATAAAATAGCTTTCTGTTTTCAAGCTTTTAAGAACAGAATTAATTTAGGTGAGATATAATGCAAAGTACGGAAACCCTATGAGAGCTTTAATATGAAATAGGTATATGCAAGCCAATGCGACCAGACAGAGATACAAACGTCCTATCTTCGCTGTACTGTTAATTTTTTTGAACAGAGTATAGTGTTTCCTGGAGTTGGTCGGTATCAAAATAGAAAGTCTGCATCCCTTAAATTGGTGTTGTCTGGATGCTGTTTATTGAGTGCGGGAAGTAGAATGTTAACTTATATATTTTATTGTGTTCAATTATAATTGTTTTTCTCTGTTCAATTTTCTTAAATAATTTATTGATTTATAGTTTTGTGTTTTTGTTTATTTTCAATATTCTTGTTTTTTTAAATTATTTGGAGGGAAAATAAATTTTATTTTTGTTAAAATTACATATACATAGTACAAACATATGTAGGTATTATTATATGGCTGATGAAGTGATGAAGTTTAAGTAATTTAATTTTTTTTCCTCAAATTATTTTTATAATTTATAAAGCGCATATGACACTACATTTTTTCTCCATTTTGAATGCATTCAAAATGAAACTATAGTAGTTCAAACAATTTATAATTGAAAATACCGATATGAGTGATCGCATACACAATAACCACGTTAATGTAAAAAAGTCTCAATAAATGTATTAAAAATGAACATATTTCAGATTCTGGCAGCTTTTTTTGACTTTTCAGAAATTGAAAATTAAAAATTATCTCAAAGTCCACTGTGACTACAAAAAAAGTATACACTTTGCTCTTGAGAACACTAGGTTTTTGGTGTAAATTTACTTTTGTGAACATTGTAATTAATGTAATAATGTCGTTCTTTTCATACAAAATACTAATTTCTCTTTTCCTCTCGGCTGACAAATAATCATGATTTAATGAACTAAAAATGAAGAAAAAATTAAGTATCATACGGGCATTACAAATAATAAAATTTTAGTTTAGGATTAAGATTTTTTTGTGAAAAATATACAAAGTTATACAGGGTAATTCACCTAAGGTGTGACAAAAAGATAGATCGTCTAGGTTGAGTTGTGACAAGACAAAAAGCTAAGTTTTGTCAACAGTTTTGAAAAATGAATTTTCAAACTCAAAATTTTGAAAAAAAAATTACCCTGTATAAGCGAAAACGCATTTTTACATTCCCACATTTCCATTTACAAAAGCCGTGTTATTTGTGCATTTATATCAGCTTCTATCCCCGGTTTAAAATGTTTGAAATGTTAAGTACAATAAAATCTGTCGTATTAAACATTTAAAATATTTTTAAGCTGAGATGCAATGTAAAGGATGTATTATAGACTTATAATCTTAACTTATTACATATGTACCTTCAGTTTTCAACTACGTCAAGGTTTGAAAAAATATGTCAATGAATTTACACGTTGCGTCATTCTAGAGGGATAGCAAATATTCACATGCATCTGCATGATTTTCTGAGTGCACAAAGAAAACTCAGATTTTGATTTCTTGTTCCCGAAATTTCCTGGGGTTAAGCACCAATTGCGTTTTTCTCTCAAAATAAGCTAAGTTCTTAGGGTAAATTGTTGTTTCATTTGGCATGTTAATTGTTAAGCGCCCACCCCGTTTTTTCAATTATATCTTCAAGCTTTAGCTCAAACTTGAACTTGACAGTTCCTAAACTCAAGCCTCAAAACTTTTTGGAATAAGGAAAGTTTTAATTGAATTATTCGCTTAGTTCCGACCACTTTTTTTTGTCCAATTCTTGTCAAGCCCTAGTAACGAGCTTTTTTTTCGTCCAAATTCTCTGTCCTTGTTATTTAAACGTAGCCCCGACCTTGGTTTTTGTACGATTCCCTTTAGGCTTTAGCCCCACCCTAATTCATTTGGTGCTTAGAAAATAAAATATATAACACGTAAATTGCCAAGCCCAGCCTCGTTATTTTGTCTGACTCCCTTCAAACTTCACTGCTTAGGAATATTTAATACGAATATAAAATTCTTGACGTTGTAACGTATTGATTTCTATATTTCAATCAATTTAAAGAATCGGCTGTGGGGGGCGGGGCTTTAGCACCTGTAGCCACCCCCTTGGATCGGCCACTGATGCCCTTGATTATATTTGGACTTTTTTGTATATATGTATTTTAACTGCTATAAACTGTATGAAGATCGTAACAGATTACCTTGCCCAGAAAACGATGTCTCTTTAAAAAACAAAAGCATCTGAATAAATTCATTACTAATATTATATGTATATTTCGCTAATAATAATGTTTAAGTTTTTTTTTTAACAATCTTTAACAATAAAATAAAATAAATCTTTGTATAATATCTATTATTTTGTGAAAGTGTGAAATGTGTTAACAACAATAAATCTTAATGAAATTAAATTAATGTTTAAAAGTTGAAAAAAGAAATAATAATAATTTAGTGATCACAATTTTGTTTTATAATGTTGGTAAGAAAAAGCTTGGATAATACCTACGTGTATTAGCATTATAGTATTAAGATACTTATTTAAATACTCGTGAATTTATTTATGATGATAAAACCTATTATACGAATGTATGTGTACACAATTTTTCATGGATCTTAGTTACTTAAAGTCACCGTTATGATAAAATTTAAAACTAGCTACGTACAAATGCAAAGCTAAACAATTATTATATTAAAATTAATTAGCTTAATTTAAATATTTTTTTTTTTTTTTAATAAATACAATATCTGAAGGGATTTAGGTATTCCTTAAAAGTAGACAAAATGTACAAGAGCAACATAGGAAAATTAATTACAGTCTTCTTGATGTTTCATTATGGGATTCCTATAATTTTTTGTGGTAAATGTGCTGCTAAATATTGCTTGTGAAGCCTTTGGCGACAAAATTGATAGAATTCGATTTCGTTTGTGAAATTTTTTCTCACAATATCCTTGACCTTCTCGCTAACTGGTGGCTTAAAGTTGTTCTTGTTGATTTTTGTTAAGTATTCTGCGCTACCTAGAGTTAAAAAAGAAACAAAAAAATTCGAATTAATAAATAACCCAATTGTACTTGAAATAGTTTTAACTGAATGTCGCATTGAGCTTAATGAAGTAGCTTTGTTTGTGTTTCTGAAAGAAAGACCCTCACAAAAATTAATTATGAGAAACTTAATTAAACCGCGTCATTTGCACATAAACTAATATCACCAAACTAAATACGAACATGTTAATATTATTTTTAAATTAGGCTTCCTAAACATACTTTCATAAATATCACGAACTCCTTGAAAGAATCTGGGAATGAATTTTTCAAATACCGACAAAGTTGTATTCATGTCCTCCAAGACTCCAACAACCGAGTATTGACTTTCAACTGCGTATTTAGCCTTCTCAAGTGCTCCAACAGTGTTAAAAGGTCTGTAAAGATTAATATTTAAAATTTGTTAAAACGCAATTTCCCATATAGCTGAACTCACGTGCACTCATAATCATGCCCACAGAAAAACAAACTTTGTCGTCTATGATCGCCAATACCTTCCACAGTGACTCCTTGTGTATAAGTGCATTCTTGATCACCCGATAATACACAACTTTCAAAATCTTTTTTCAACCATGTTGGATGTGGCAATGGCAGATCTGGAAATGCAGCTTTTCTCTCAACAAAATACCAAGGTGCTCTTACATAGTAAAACCAGCTAATAACTCTCTCCACCGGATCTCTTACTACATTTATATAAATCGGTGTTGGAAGACTAAATTTGGTAAAATTTGTATAGCAAACGTGTTTTATAAACACGGACGGCTCTGGAAGATCACTTATTACTTCGGCTAATTCTTGTTGTTGGTCATCAGCTAAACGTATTGTTTCGACTTTTTGTACTGCATCTCGATGGAATTGGAAATTATTACGTTCGGATAGACGACGCATAAGTTCCATGAAAGTTTGACTTCCAACTTTTGGTACTCGATTAAAGAAAACCAGGTCCAGTTGGGCTTTTTGGGTATTGTTGAGATCCTTAACATTAAGAGATTGCATCTGTAGGAAAGTTTGAATTTTTAGAAAATAGTTTTAAATAATATTACTAGTTAATGGTGTTATGTATTTTAAACATTTGTATGTTTTACCTGATGGTTCAAACCAACCGACGACGCTGTGATTGATATTTCTAAAATGTTCATTATTATAATTATTAAAAAAATAGCTATACATTTAGACATAATGCACACGTGTCTTAAGTTAAAAATATTGCATTGGTTGAATTTTGTATTAATTTTATTTGGATGCATTGTGTCCGCTGCATATAACACACATACAAGGGGCCTTAAAATTAAAAGCGCCATCAATAAAAATAATTAATTAATTGGTGGAGAAAAAGGTTTTGGGAGACGAATTCCATTGACTTCTTTCGATGGTTAGTTTTGTATTTATTACTTATGCTGGATACAGAATGTATCACCAATTTGTACCATCTTTTAAAATATTTATAAATATGTATACGATTTTATAAAAAAAGATTTATTTTCTGCGTTGATCGAAATCAAGCTCTTTTAATTTAATTGAAATAAATTGCTTATACAGCCTTTGCTTGCAAAAATGATAAAAATTATACTCCTGTGTGAAATTCTTCTTAAGCATTTCCTTAACGTCATTATCGATTTTAGGTTTGCGATTATTTCTGTTGCGATTTCTAATCTTGTTCATGTGTACTAAAATAGAAGAAAAAAAAAAATATACACACTATACAAAGTTATTTTTTTTTTCTGTCAAATTCACATTCAAACATCAACTTTGCTCCATGAAAATATCGTGGTATGAATTTTTCAAGCACTGCCAAAGTAACATTTGTATCCTCCCAGCTGCCAACTACAGCGTAGTATTTTTCAACATTATGTTTGGCAATTTGTATTGCAGATGGTGAGTTGAAAGGGCTGTAAATATAAGCTTTTTAATGTTTTTAATATGTTCTTCTTACCATCTATAAACAAAAACCTTACAAACAGTCTCTTGAATGACCACAGAAAAACAACGATTGACGTCGAAAGTCTCGAATTCTATCAGTTACAGAATATTGTTCAAAAACACACTCAGGATCACCACTTCGAACGCATTTATTGAAGTCTTTCTTCCACCAATCGATACTTTTGACTTCAGCATTTGGTTTCTTTTTAAAGTAAATTGCGTTTTTATAGGAACCTCGAACGTAGAAAAACCAACTGATAACACGTTCCACAGGATCTCGCACCAAATTCATGTAGATAGGTTGTTCAAAACCAAATTGAGTAAAATTTATAAAGCTGATGTGTTCCATAAAGATAGTTTCACCTTCGAATTCTGAAATTGCTTCAGCTTTGGCTTGTAATGCAGGTAATTGCATAAACTTCTCTGCCCTTGGATCCATTTTAAATTCAAAATCGTTAAATCTCTTGAGAATTCTTATCAATTCCATCATAGATTCGCTGCCAACCTTAGCTGCACGATTGAAAAATACAATATTGGGATTGGAGTGTTTGGTGTTGTTGAGGCTATCGGAGCTTAAAGATTGTAGCTATAAATTTTCGAGAATAAAACTTGGATTGTTTTATAAACACAAAAAACAGGTTTTTTTTATAATAAACTGAATGTTTTTGTAAATTTTGAAAAAAAGATTAGATACTTTAGATGTTAATATGCAGAAATACATGCGAAAGTAAATTGTTTGCAGGAAAAAATATGTAGTAGGAGCCTAGGCCTGTGAAATATATCTAATCATAAGAAGCATAGAACAAACATAATCTAAAATTATAGAAACAGAAAAAAAAACGAAAAATCGGGAAGGAATTCTGTTTAACGCTAGGGCTACATAAATTGACTGTCAAGATCGTATACGTGAATATGATGTGACGTAGGCGACACGCAACTTGTAAGCAAGTTGCTTTCAAGTATCTGGGGACACGTTCAGCTTTTACTAGGATAGCCTATCTAGGATTCGTAATACACACTTTTATTGAATTTGCTTTGGCATCGGACTTCGATTTTTTCTTACTTAACAAAAAATAACGTCGAATTCTGCATCATAGTTCATCATAATCATAGCCATCTTCCAATCATATTTGACAGTTGCCTATTTTGGAAATGTTAAAAATTCTTGGTCCCTCCTCTCGTTAAAAGTTGTGGTACAAAGAATATTTAATTTTTATTAAATTTTCAACGAAAAGCTATGTATATCGCTTTATATACAAGTCTGCATGAAGCCAATGTCTTCTTTACTGGCTTCGAAAATGGCAAGCAAGTTGCTCAGGTTTGTATGTGTTAGTAAGAAAATTTAAATGTCTTGTAACTTGTAAGCCAGTAATGGTTCGTGTGGCATCATCTATAAGATATGGAAATTAATCACTGCTAGGGCAGGTTGGGCTAGTTGTAATTATGCATTGGTCTTTTTATGCCAACCAATGGCTGTTTTTGGAACTAGTACCTAATAATATCTATACCTTTGTACATATTAGTTTAAACTAACCCCCAAATTCGTATGTATGTAAATTATTATTTTTGATGCCTTCAGATCTGTTTAAAAAGAACTGTTATTTGCGGCAAAGATACTATAAGGAAAGTTTTAATTCGTAGAAGAATAATCAAAATAAAGATTTTCCTAACATCACAATGACAGAAAAAGCGAAAAAAGTGGGTCGCGCCAATTCTAGGGTTTTGCTTCTGAATTAGCCCAAACAAACAGCGATAAGCACGAGTTATCCTTCGTTTAATCTCAGCGCTGGTATCGTTGTCTGAGTTGATAGCAGAGCTCAGGTAGAAAAATTCCTCAACTAACTCAAAGTTATTTCTGTCTATAGTGACAATCTGTCCAAGACGTAGGTGTTGAGCGTCCTTTTTTGATAACAGTATATACTTGGGTTTGTCCTCATTCACCGCTAAACCCATCTTCACAGCTGCCTTCTCAATGCTTGAAAAAGCTCTTAGTGATAGCATACGCTTTGTTCTTCCAATTATGTCAATATAGTCAGCGTACGCAAATAATTGGATGGACTTTTGAAAGATTGTGCCTCTGTTGTTGAAGTGAGAGTTTTGCAATGTCCCTTCAATTACGATGTTAAAGAAGTCGCAGGCCAGCACATCGCCTTCTCTCAATCTTTTTTTGACATTCAAGGTGTCAGAGAGGTTTTGCGTACGTTCTCCACCCTCATCCTTTACAAACGGACGAGTTTGATAGGGATGCAAAAACTAGCCACTGCTCTATACAGCTCGTCTCTTTAGAATATCGATGAAAATGTGGTGAGTGTCGAAAGGTGGTGAGTGTTGAAGTTCCTGTGTATTTTCAAAGATCTGTCGTAGTTTTAAAATTTCGTCGATGGTGGAATCCTCACTTTATTAAGTAAAAGCCACACTGATATGTACCTATCAGGTTGTTAACGAACGAGAGAAGATCTTATAGGCGATATTGAGGAGACTGATTCCTCTGTAGTTGGCGAAGTTTAACAGATATGCTTACTTCAGGATCGGGAAAACAACCTGAGGTTCAATTCATCGGTCATTCTTTCCTCCTACCATATTTTTCAAATGAGCTAGTGCATACCTAAGAAAATCCATCTTCTGCTGTGAATAGCGGCAGCAAGGCCGTCCCTCAATCTCCTCGATCTCACGCTTCTCGTGCTCTTTTTTATTTTCTTTCTGAGAAGCCGATGTTCCTATCTCCTCTTCTGCTCGTACAGCTCGCGAGCAGCTCTGGTCCTTTTGTCGAGCGACGCTTTGTATACCCCCTTCTTCGATGTATGTTCTTGCCGGCACTCGTCGTCAAACCATGGATTTTGTTGTGGTGGTCGAGTGAAACCCAGCACGTCAGATGCGGCAGCTCTGATGGCTTCGTGACAATGTTGCCCCTGATTCGCAACACTCGATGCTGGCGGCATGGGACCTCTTAAAAGGTTATTCGAGACTCGATCGGAAAAGGATCCACCAATCTCTTGCGATTGTAGCCATTTTCTTCTGTTTGGCTGTGCTCGAGATATGTGAAGACTTAGCTTGACTAACACAAGGTAATGTTCCGAGTCTACGTTGGGCCCTCGTGACGTTCGGATATTCCTGATACTGGAGGAGTGCATTCCGTCAATCGCACTATCATCAACCTGGTTGACGATTGATTGATCAAAAGAGGTGAGGGAACTGCGTACTAGCTACCACCATGTTTCGCCCCGCAGATAAGTCGATCAGTCTGATTCCATTGCTGAAGGTGGTGTCGCGCAGACTGTGCGTTCCGACTATGTCACCAAAAACGTGCTCTCTTCCTAGCTGCGCGTTAAAATCACCCACGAAAATTCTTTATAAAATGTTATTATTTTTCTTCCACGTTTTCGTCCGCATTTCGTTAGTTTTTTTTGAGAACCAAAGTAGCGTTTTAAGCTTAAGGAAACAGATCACGGATTTTTTATATTCAAACCTAAAAAGGAAAAAATAATAATACCCATAAATTAATTTTCTAAGTTATTTATTTTTTTTTTCAAATTTAATAGACTTTTATCAAAATTCATTATTTCATCCAATTTAACAGCCAAATATTGCTTATGAAGACGTTGCCTGCAAAATTGATAGAACTCAATTTCACGTGTGAAATTTTTCCGCACCATTTCTTTGATATCTTCACTAATATGTGGTCTTATTGGGTTTTTGTTAACTTCATTTTCATCAAACCTCACTTCAATTTATAACCGAAAAAGATACAAGAAAAAATCGTTAATTCAATAAAGTAACATACTTAGTGTGTTTTTAGGTAATTGGATTTTTTGTTTTCTAATTTTCAACTCATTTGCTTAAAATTTAGGTAAAATAATAATAATAGGTACAATATTTTTTGAAAAAGCTATCCGCGAGATAGAAGGATTTAAACAGTGTTCAAAACAAAACACTAATCTAGCGACCAAACGTAAGGTTGTATTTTGTACCCGACCTCTTATATTAATTAAATTATATTTTCTGTTCAAAAATTGAAATCATATTTTATATGAATACATTTTAACTTTACAACTTATCGACATTGAAAAATGTCTAATTACAATAATATGAAAAATCAAACAACTCATGCAAAGTGGTTTTAATAAAATTAAATTGCTTTCCAAAATAAAAAAAATAAAAATTAATTAATAAATGCAAACAAAATCGAGTAGAAAACTATTAAAATTAAAAATAATTAACTTGAAAAAAAAAAACTGCGCTTACTGTAAAACAATTCTTTTGCACCCTTAAAATATCTTGGTATATATTTTTCCAACACAGTCAATGTGATATTTGTGTCTTCCCAAGTTCCAACAACTGCATATTCCCTCTCCACATTCCGTTTGGCAACTTGTAAAGGAATTTTCGTGTTAAATGGCCTTTGAAATATATTTTATTTAATTATTTTTTCTGTTTCAGATTTCATAAAAATATTCCAATAATTTAAAAATAAAAATGGTATATACATATGGTACTCACATGCACTTCATTTCATTGTGACCACAAAAGAATAAAGTTTGCCTCCTATGATCTGGAATCTTCTCCAAACCAGATCCTTCAATATAATTACAGGCTTTAAGGTTCGATTTCACACATTGATCAAAATCCATATTAACCCAGTCAGCTTTAGGCATGTCCCTATTGGCACTTTTTAGCATTGGCACAAACACCCAAGGAGAACGGATATAATAGAACCAATCGATGACCCTTTCCACCGGATCTCGTACCATGTTTATGTAAATCGGTCTTGTCTGTTCATATTTCGTGAAATTCATGTAGTTAACGTGGCTGATAAAAGTCATGGGTTCTTCTAAATTGGCAATATTATCAACTAATTCTTCTTCTTCTTTCTTATTGAGGTAAGGTTTTAATCTTTCTTGTTGGTGGTGCATACTGACCCCGTAGTTATGCACTTTTGAAAGTTTTTTTAATAGTTCAATAAGTTGAGTGTTGCCAGTTTTTGGAACACGATTAAAGAAAAGAATATCCATTTCGGCTTTTTTTGTGTTGTTAAGATGGTCAGCGTTAAGGTTAAAAATCTATTTTGATGGGAAATGCAATTTATTTTCAATTGATGATTTGTTTGTTTTGTTGCCCACCCACACCATTCGGAAATCCTAAGTCATCTATAGTATGAACGATTTAAGCAGAAAATGAGCCATTAGAATTATTGAAAAATTTTAGCATACAAACTTACAAGTTTTTTATGAAGAACGTTAGCCACGCTTTTATCAAATATAAAGCCCCTTATGATAGGAAAAGAAAGCCCTGCTTGAAAATGGTTGAGTTTATAATAATGTAAAAGTTGAAAAATTTTGGTCGCTAGAAAAAATTTCTTTTATTGTGTTGTAAGATCTACTATTTGTTCGAAGCAAATGTTGTATAGGTTAACTATTTCTGTGAAGTGGTAAGTTAACACAAAAGTTAGCATGAACAGCACTTTCATCATTCGGATAAACGCTGGCGCTGCGTGTAATTAGCGACGAAACATTTACCCAGATTGTTAATGCGTTTCTTTCAAAATTGTAAATTAATAATAAATTTTGAATACTTTCGATTTATAAATCCATTCTTTGTTTGCATGTTTAAAAACAAAAGTAATAATGAAAAGTTTACTCAATTATTGAGTTAGCTTGTGTTCCAAGAAAGTTCCTCTTATCGAAAAGTTTTGGAGGGTTAATTGAACCGGAGCAAAGTAACCCCAAAAATAAGAAAATATGACATGGCCACATACAAACAAAAATTTTATAATTTTAATTATTAATAAAGCAAATTAATTCCATGCTTAAATAATAACAAAACATTATTATAACTAATATATTTGTTTTTAACACGTTCAAAGATCACGGTACATACTCTTGAAACAGACCAAATTTATCAGCTAAGTAAAACACAAAATAACCTTCCGAACTTCAAACCTTAGCTGCTTCTTACCAATTGGCTGTAAGTGGTCCATAACACATCGTGGCGAATGCATATTTGTGTATGTGTAAGTTACGGTAGGTACTTTCAATTTGCAGAATCAATAACCAAAGTAACCCCTGGGGTCGCAAAGTAACCCCACTTTACGGTATTTTATATTTATCGAGTGATTAGTATGTTTTTTTACTGAAAGTTTTGATTATATTTTATCAAAAGGATATCGAGGAATTGGAAAGTAAGTAAAAATATATTCCATGGCGTGTTCATATTGTTTGTTAGTTGGGTGAATGAAGGAGCGCACTGTTTTTTTTATCAATTTGTACATTCATGAGAGAAAAACCTTAAGAGTTCCGAGTTCTTCCGATGAGAGACTATAAGGATTTGAAAGCCTGATATGTCATCTATCATTTACCGCTTTAAGTTGCTGTGCGTTTTTGCGACACCGATATATTTTTTTTTATTTTCGACTTCTCTTGAAAAAGACGAAAAGATGATACAACGGGACTGGTAGTGAGCCGATTTTTGTCAAACTTTATTTAAGCAGTAAAAATAAACTGTAAAAATTAAGCCCATTACTCCCAGAGCCTTGTTCATCAAAAATTTGGCCAAGTATATATAAAATTATTGTTGAATTTCATTTTGTACATATTTTATGATAAACCTTACAAACAAAAAATTATCAAAAACTTTAACTTTGGGGTGCGCCCCCTCCCCTTCTGGAAACAATCCTTCGGGCACCCACTCATGAGCTTACCCATGGTTTTAAGAATATAACCTAGAAGATAAGACAGTTATAACAAAAGTTAGATTTTTTTTTTTGAACCAACCATTTTTATCATGATTTTTCACCAAACCAATACGAGAACAAGTGCCTCCTTTGGGTTAATCACTTTTCGCAGCCAATTCGTTGGGGAATTTTACCCGGTGCATTTTAACAGTGCATTAACCAAATGATGAACTTACCCAAATGGCAAACTTGTCCAATGTTTTACATGTTTGCATGAATGAATATTTCTAACTTTGTGAAATTTAAATAAACTCGAAGAATATACAAATAAACATATTTTTTGAAAGTTTATTGCAAATAAATTTGTATCGATAGTTAACGTAATAAACGGTATTAGGTACCTACTTACTGTACAAACGTATTGAACACGTCCGCGTGCGTTGGTCACGTTATTTTGTCCAAGTAAACACTTTAACTTTTATTATCCTTGACATTAATAACGTATGTATGGTTTTAAATGATATTAAAGTCACTATGAGTAAACTTTCGAAGGTGCCTCCGAAACAATAACCTATTTAATTTTCAAAAGTTATTACCATTTAAAATATCTGATATTGACGAGATGATTTTACATTTCACTTTGGCTTCCTTGCCATTAAGTTAGATAAACTTTTTCAAGACGTAATTGATCGCAAGATTACCATCTTAGGAAACAGGTCAGTTTATCGTTAAAGCATTGCGTGTAGCTATACTACTTATTGTTTGTGGAATGTGGAATTTCTGCTTGCGATCAATCATTATTCGTTGGTCTTTTTCAGTAGTTGTTTGATTTTATTTTTTTTATGGTGGAAAATTGGCGAGTTAAGATGTCTAACCAATGTTGCCATAAAATGTTTTAAGAAAACTGCAATTACATATGTATATGTAGTACAAGAAAAATATATGGAATACTTACAGATTTCTATGGAAAATAAATGTCTTCATGAAAATTACCTAATGGTCAAAGTCAGAAAATGTTTTTATTTTTATTAAGCAAAAACAAGTATCTTACATACACTACAAAAAAGTGCAAATTTTTTAATTTAAAAAGTCTATGGTAGGGTTGGAAACCTACAAAATATCTTCATTGTTATAGCAACACTGCGTCTTAATCACGTAATAAATATTAAAAAAGGTAATACAATATTATATGAATGTATATACTAACTTTGAGAATAAGATTCCCGCACTAGAATAAAATGAAATAAATTGGGTGGCACAACGGCTCGTGAAGAACCAGGGCCTAGTGACTAACAACTCGCAACCATTCCTGTGTGCGCCTGTCGACAGGAATTCCCGCACTAGAAGTTGTTGTAAAAAGAACGACTAACTTCAAAAACATTCCGAAAATTTGGAATTTGAAAAAAACTTCACTTTGAACCAGTTTTTTTGCTCACCCGCCGCTCATAACTGATTTTTATTTTTTACATATTTGCACTGAAAAAATTGAGTGTTGTTGAATAAAATATTTATTATTGACATCATCATTTGAACTCAAATTAATACATACTCGTAATCATGAATTTTGACCAAACTTATTTTTTGGCCTGAATCTTTTGAATAGAGCCCTGAATAAAATTCGTAAGAGTCAAAGCTGGTTAAATCTCATTAAAAAATATTATTTTCCTTTAGTTTCTTAAAACGTTGGAAAGTTATAACCATATGAACCCAATTAAACTTTGTTCTAAATCAAACAAAAATAAAGATATTTTTTTAATACATATTGGAATAAAATTATGCTTTCACTCTAAAAATAAATCCGTAAAACCTGAATTTTGGTGGAGAAATTTAATTTGATGTCGCCATTTTTTTTTAAGATATACCGTTAACAAGGCTTTTCGATTTTGTTCGGTGAAAATGGAAAAATACAGTTTTTTGCAAATACATATCTCGAAAATCATCAGTTTGTTTCAAGAAACATCCTAAAATTAAAACTTATAAAATTCTACACAATAACGATTAGAATATTTAGTGCCTTAAGAGCAATGATATTGAGAATTGAGTGGAACAAATGCGTTATTGCATTAATGTGATATTTTCCACAACGTTGTTGCCTTTGCACACATTTTTCTCAAAATCTTACGGCAAAAAGTAATGAAATCTTTTGCTTTTAGAAATTGTAACTTTTCTAGTTTTTTAAAGACATTTCTTTAAAAAACGCTGATGGGTTTCTAGAAATTTCCCAAAAAAAAAAAACTGTATTTTACCCTTTAGTAAAGGAAAATTAGTCATAACATAATCGAAAGAAAGAGGGCTAATAGAAAAGCATATTTCCCGTTCTTTGGGAATCCATCCAAACCCCTGGCGAAATCTGCCGTTTTGGAAAACGCGAATTTTTCTCTATCTCTGAAACTATCGATCAGAGTTGAAACGTTGTTTTAACCAAATTTGATGGAAATAAAATTATCTTTTATTTGTCGCCAAAACTTGAGGTTATGTCGTTTTTTTTTTTTAATTTTTTCGCATTTTTCTCATTACATAAGAAACGTATGTTGAGTGTTCTTACACTACAAATTTTAGAGCACAAAATTTAACGAATTTTGATATATTTTTGAAGATTATGCGATATCCCAGTCCAAAGTTAGAGCTTTTGGAAAATTGGCTGCTTAATCATAGACTTTTTCGCGGACCTAAATATTGGTAAGCTGGTTGGTTTATACAGGAAAGAGGGCTGTTAGAGAAGCCTAATTCAAAGTTTTCGGAACACCACGAATTGACCAAATCCACCATTTTTAGAAACGGAAATTTACCTTTCTCTCCAAGAGAAAAGGTTGTAAGCAATTAAACCATCATTCGTTCTTTACATACATTTCTTTTCGGGCAATATTTTCAAGGTTATGTCGTTTTTTTTGACATTACACATTTTTGTCATTCCCGAAGAAACTTACGGGTATTACTTATCAAATAAGAATTTTGGAACCCTATATTTCCAACATTTTGATATACTATTAAGGCCTTTATATCCGACCTGGCCTTTGACCAGATTCAGTTTGGACCATCCTTTAAACAGGGAACAAATCTTTTCTTAATCCAGCACATCTTGTTTTATTTTTTGAAATGTCTTTAAAAAGACTTTTCAAAAAATGAGCGTATCTTCGTTAGTTTTGGGTGTCTCTTCAACTTTCTATAAGAGCAAATTTGGAATACCCAATAATGCATATTTTCTTAAATTGTATTTAGCGAAGAGAGTAATGGGTTTTTTGTTTTTGAGTGCTTTAATTTTGTTTAATGTTTGAACAAAAAAAAAAAAAACCGAAAAATTGGTTTGGAAAATTCTTTGGTGAAAGTATATTTTTCAGTACTTAAGCGACTGGAAAACGAGCAATTACGTGCAACGCCATCAATTATTTTAATTTATTGTTTCAAAAATTAAAATCAGTCCAAACGATAGTTTTTCTTTATGTTTGAAGTCTGATGAATTATTTTAAAATTTATAAACACCAACAAAGTTTTAGTTTCAACAGGTAATTATTTATATTTTTAGTTACCTATCGCAGGTCAAGATGCTGCGATGCAGTTAAATAAAACAACTTTTCACCATGCCGCGCCCCAGGAGGGAACTAGACAGTAATGGTTAGACACCCCGCAATTTAAACCAATCGACAACGTTTTAATGAGTCTTGTTGGCTATCGGACTACTGGCATCTATAGTATAATATAATAGTAGCTAGTTGTTATTATTATTTAGAAAGAAAATTTCCCACGGGTGTGTTTATAGTCTAAACCTGAATTTATTTATGTTGGGGCTCCTTTTGGTAGCTTGACGTGACTTTAATTGAAAATGAAGCCAATGAAAAACTGTTTACAACTTCATGGATAAAACTACTTTAAACGGCTAAATTACAAAAAATAAACGTGAACTGTTTTGTTTGTTTGTTTTATTTAAACTAGTCCCAACAGTATTGTATGGACTTATTGAATTTTATTTTTTTGATATAAAAGCTTAAGAGACAATTGATCTTGTTCCATTTACCACACCATTTATGTCACGTTTCAAACCAAGTTTTTCAATTGTATAAGAGTTGCATTAAAAAAAATCATAGAAGACATTTCCGATAGGTTATAGATAGGTACCGGTACCTACATATATTTGTACGAAAGTCTTCATTTTGTATTTTGTTTTGTTTTAAAAAAAAGCAGTCTACAAAGTACCAAGGGTGACTCAGGTTGCTCTTATTGTGCATTAGTATTATTTAAGGTTATGGGCCTTATTTGGATAGTCTATTCCTAAAACTTCTATTCGACTAAAGTCAATCAGAAATTGTTTATAAAATTCAAATTCATAATTGCCAAGGCCATTGTTCTAGCCTTTCCTTTCCCTTGCTAGCCCCTTGCCAGATTGTATGTAAAACTCTCTAGTACCTTGTCGAAAAAAAAATCTAGACTGTTTTTATGCGCTGGAATTAACTGCTATTATCTCCTACCCAAAATTTTTACTAGTGATACAGATACTATAGGGCAAGTTTTGGATTCATAAAAACTCAAGAAAATAATTTTACCTATCATAACGAATCGCGAAAAAAGTTTGTTTCGCAATTCTGTCAGTCTGTCTGTAGCTCATAACTTGCAGCCTAAACTACTGAAGCAATTTTGTTCAAACTTGGACTAAATGTTTTTAGGGAATCCCCTTAATTGTGAAATTTGAAATCTTTTTCAACTCCAAAAGTAACGGTCCCTGTCATACAAGCTACATATATAGAAAATTAAATACTTTTAACGATTGAAATAAAAAAGAAAGAATTACTTTTAATGCTGTGATCAATATTTTGGTAAGAAAAAATCGAACAAATAACGATTATTAACGGTACCTATCATAGAACCGATTTTTTTATTTTCCAATTTTTCTTTAATGGCGTACTAATTTTTATTTTAAAATGTTCGAAAATGTTCAAAAAATAGCGATTAAATCAACTAGCCAGGGAATTAATTACCCAAAATAAGTATAACCATAGCAATTTTTTTTCAAAAAAACCCATACATTTATTTCTTTTATTTTAATTTTCTGCTAAAAACACATGGTATGACAAGTTCGAAGTTTAATCAAAACCGTTGAAGCTATTTTCGAGAAAACTTGATAAAATCGAAATTGTTGTATGGCAGTTTCCGGTTCATCCGGCTCATCTAACTAAAAGAAAAATTCGAATTCCTCCTCTAAGGGAATCATATAAAAATGCTTCACACCAAATCTTAAGCCATTCCCTTTATTCGGTTAGGGTCTAGCTCAATTTACATCAGGACGCACAGACAAACAGACCGAAACGAGGGTCGTCTTGACAAAAATCACTCTTTTGGAATTTTTTATCATCTCAATGTAAGTTTTGATTAACAAAAATAACTCAAACACATCTTATTGATTGAATATTTTTATAGAAATAAGTAACCTTTTCTATTAAGACGAAATCTAATTTTCTGGTATCAGGAAATAATCGTCATCATTGCCGAATTTCTGGCTAATTGCAGCATATTGTCGGTATAATCTCTGTTTGCAGAATTCATAAAATTCAATTTCTCTTGTAAAGTTCTTTTGCAATATTTCCCTCACTTCCATGCTTACAGGTTTTTTAACTTTATTCTTATTCACCTTTGATAGTTTCTCACCTTGAACTGAAAACAAAGAAAAATCCGATATATCTTTTGTGTTTTTTTTTTTCCAAAAAAAGTCGAACACTTACGGTAATATGTAAGTTTGGCATGTTTAAAAAATCTCGGAATATATGCTTCGAGGACTGCAAGTGTGATGTTAGTATAATCCCAGCTGCCAACAACTGCGTATTCCTTCTCTACTGTTCTCTTAGCTCGTTGCAGAGCTCGTTTTGAATTAAATGGCCTAAATTAAAATCTAGTTATTAGTTTAAGTTTATCTCACGAAGACTTGACTACATATTATTTTGTAACTTACAAGCATCTATTTCTATTTTGACCACAGAAAAATAATGTTTGTCGACGATGATCTCCAACAAGATTTTCCTTTTGATCTTGCGTGAATTGACAATGAGGATCGTTAGTTTTGACACAAGTGTCAAAGTCCATATCCATGAATTTTTGATCGGGCATAGGTGGAGCCTTGTAACCCAATTTTTTTTTCAATTCCTTGTAATACCAAGGTGCTCGAATATAGTAATGCCAACTTATAATTCTTTCAATTGGATCTCTTACCATATTTATATAAATTGGTCTTGGTAAATTTATTTTTGTGAAATTAATAAAAGCCAAGTGTTGGCTGTATACCATTGCTGTAGATGAACTGAAGGTGGTGATGTAAGTAGCAAGTTTTTGCTGCTGCTCCGGATCAAGTAAAATTGTCTCATGATCTTTTTCCAAATCTTTTGTTGAAATAAAATTATTAATTTTTCCAAGTTGGTTTATCAGTTGCATTAAAGATTGACTTCCTACTTTTGGTACTCGATTAAATAGAACCAAATCAATTTCAGCTCTTTTTGTGTTATTAAGATTATCATCTGTGTGAAGTTGTGGTTTTTTGAGCAGATTCTGTGGAGTGAGTTATGTGAAGTGATATAATTTGTATAGAAAGTATTAAGTGCTCCAAAAGCTCTTTGCTTCGATGAAGTATTAAATGTTTTTATGATGAATTTCATACGTGAACCATAAGGTATAAGATATAGAAGCAGCAGAAAGTAAAAATTTGCTGAAGATCAGTAACAAAAACGACTTTGAAAGACTAATAGGTACGCGAAAAATTATTATTAATACAACTAAAGTAGGATGTAGGGCTATCCACGAGACGAGACTCTGCGAGTCTTTTGTAAGCCTCGTTTTTTAGTCTCGTCTCGGTCACGCGTCGGTCTCGTATAATTAAGTCTCGTCTCGGTCTCGTCTCCGAAAAATACCATTTCCGGACAACCTGATGATTATTGGAACGAAATATTTTCGATTAAAGTTTGAATATGTGGAGAATTTATTTATTTATTAATTTATTAGTCTCTGTGTAAATTTCGTGCCAAATATACAGTCCCGTCTCGGTCTCGTCTCGGTTGCTTCAAAGGCACTCTCGTCTCGGTCTCGTCATGCGAGATCGAAATCGAAATCGAGACCGAGACTTTTCTCGTCTCGTGGCCAGCCCTAGCAGGATGTATTGAAAAAGAAAATACAAAACACAGATTTGCAAAATTATATAGCTGCAATTTTGTGTATACTTTTCGGAGATGTAATTGCTTATATTATTTGTCTATTGAGAAAAATTAATTTATTGGTATAATTTAGGTATTAACTTTCTCAGAAGAGATAAGAACGAGCATTTTTTCCCCATAAGTAGAATACAATTTATAATTATCTTGAATCTTAGAAAAAAATCCACCCACTCCGTTGTTTTTATTTAAATTCTCTTTACTTCTAAACCAAAAGTACATGCATAAGCACATATTTAAGAAAATTCAGATTTTCTAAACACACTTTTGTTGATCTAATTAACAAACTTTTAAAATGAAGAAATTCGCCCACTTTTATGCCCCTCTATGTAATAATATGGTTCTTATTATTAAACTAAAATAAAAGGGTTTTGAAATTTTGTAAAAGTACTCCAGGTGACCTTGATGAAAATATAATTTTTATTTTCTTAAAATCCACCTATTCAACGTCAATTTTTAACTTGCGATATAAACCTATGTACATAGGGGGAGCGGGTCGAAATGCTGTACTGTACTGTATAGTCAAAATTCTGTTTTATACTGTGTGATACTGTATGGTCATAATATTGTATGGTTAATATTCTGTATTTCAAAATAAAAATACTGTATCTCATAATACTGTATCTCAAAATCATTCATCTCAAAATGCTGTATGAGCAAAACACGGTATCTCAAAATTCTGTATCTAAAAACAAAAAACATTTTTGCATAATTCCGTACTTAAACTTCCATTATAAAAAAAGCTAAACTCGATTTATGTACATACAGTCGTGAACTACGGTACACTTTGAGTAATGTTTAAAAAATATAAGCATGAGAATATAAGTATGAAAAAAATAAACATTAATTTAACTCTTATTTCGTCTGGCAAAATAATTTAGAACAGAAACAAAATGTTGTCAACATTAAAAATCTTTGAAATTTCAATATGTTAATGGGAATATATTGTAGGAAGACCTTAATTCTTTATAATTTCAGACAAAATTCCTTGCATTTTCGCTTAAGGCATGGAATCTTGATAGTGGTGTACTTTATCAGATTTTACCAATATTTAGAACATTCTGATCAAAATGTTTTTTTTTGTTACTTTAACCATCCCCTGATGTCTCCCCTCAAGTTCTCGAAAGAATTTAGGCCCGAGCTTTGGACGGTCTAATCAAAAAAATGTTTTCTTCTTGACTACGCAAACACCTTCTTAGCAATTCGTTGAGGACTTCTAGGATCATTATCGTCCATAAAAACAAATTTTATGGGCATGATTTCAAATGAATAAGACTCCATAACATGTTCCTGAATGTCTTTTTAAACTTTCTGGTCAATTCGAGCAATTTTTTCTAACTTATCGACCATACTATGCCAAGTCAATGCACCCTAAACAGATTTCCCATACAAAAGTTATGCATTTTAGGTGGCCACAACTGTATATGTATATCATTTATTGAAAATCCAAACAAATTTAAAACCAGAATACATTAATAAGTCATAAATAAGTAAATAGATAATAAGCAATATAATTAATAAATAACTATTCTAACCTATGTATTGTATGTAGAAATGTATTAACAAAAACAAAGTTACGAAAAATTACAAAAAAAAACAAATCAAAAACACAAAATTCCTTGTACATTAATGATAACGAACATATGAACTTAAGATTATAAGCAAAATTTTAATATAAACCTAGATTTTTTGCTATTTTTTTTAATATTTTAAGTAACCAATATGGTTTAAATCATTAATCTTTCACATTACAAAAGCGTTAGAAACAAAAAAAACTTAAGGATTATATTTTAAACGTATTGAGTCTACCAATTTAATTTGAGAAATTGGATTTTATTAACACAACTTGCGTTATTTAGCATTTCTTTGTGTTGTATTTTATTTTTAATTCAATTTTTTTTTTTAAATTTTTTGTCTGGCTGACTGTCATAGAACTAATTTTTTTAGGTATGAGGAACTCTTAGGCAAAGTTTCTTACACCCGAAAAAAATATGATGATAATGCTGGCGTGAAGTTAGCACCTCACTTTTTAAAATCAATTTTGTCGGTGAAATCAAACAGAACTATTTTGGAAAACTGTCAGGAAGTATAGAATTCAGGTGCATGCGTAAGAACTCTAAACAAAAAATTGAGGTGTTGAAACTTGTTATGCTAACTTCAAAAAATGTGAGAGAGCTACAAACAATTAAGAAGAAGAAATGAGAAAGAGAAAATAAGAACAAGATACAATTAATTTTGTTTTTATTATAATAAATTCAAAGACTTATGAATTATCATATATGTAGGTACAGTCAAACTTCTTTATAACGAACTTCCTTATAACGTAATTCTCTCTATAGCAAATTTCATTTTGTTCCCCTTTCCCTTAAGAAATATCCCATACGAATAAGGAACTAATTTTGTGGCCCGAAAGCAAAGTTGTTTCTTTATAACGAAATGTCAATTTTCAAATTTGAAAACAAAGTTCACTACGATTTTTATTCCTTATTTTAAAAGGGAACTCCCCGTTTTGGGAAAAATTTTCTTAAAGTGAATGTGTGTATGCATGGATGCATGAAAAAGCGCATGTGCAGCTGAAATGTTACGCATATCAACAGGTCAATCATTTGAGTTGGCATTTTAAGTTCGAGAATTTTTACCAAAATGTCGAAGCGCAAAGCTATTTCGCTAACAGAGAAATTATCGATGATTGAAAAAGTTAAAAGTGGAGAAAAGAAAAAAGACGTTGCGGACAAATTTGGAGTATCGTTTGGTACATTGTCGACAATTTTAAAGAGTGAATGCAAAGTTTTAAAGTTTGCCGAAGAAAGTTCAAACAGAAGCCAAAAAAAACTAAGAAAAACAAAATACGTTGATGTGGATAAAGCAATGTTAAAATGGGTGCAGATATTATCAAATTTTTTTCTGAATCTTTGGGACAGCATAATTTTAAAGGCAGTACTGGATGGCTAGATAAATTTAAAACACGGTAAGCTAGTAAATTACTACACAACGTTTTGTTTTTGATTTAAAACAAACAAATCTGTATAGGTACGGCATCAAACAAAAAACTTTATGTGGGGAAGGGGCTCACGTAGATGATGAAGTGTGTCAAAATTGGATTAAAAATACGCTTCCAAATTTACTGGACGGATACAGCCCTGAGAATGTGTTTAACGTGGACGACACGGGTCTTTTTTTAAATGTCTTCCTCAAAAAACACTGACTACGAAAAGTGTCACGGAGGAAAGAAAAGCAAGGAGAGAGTCACCTTAATGGTAGGATCAAATATGGCAGGTGATGAAAAATGTAAGCTTTTAGTGATTGGGAAAAGTACAAAGCCTCGTTGTTTTAAAGGAATCCAGTCCTTGCCAGTTGATTATTTTAATAATAAAAACTCTTGGATGACCGGTGAACTTTTCCAAAAATGGATAATCAAAGAAGATCAAAAATTTGTGCGACAAGGACGGAAAGTTTTATTTTTCCTGATAACTGTCAGGCGCACCCACTCATGGTTCAGATTTATTTAAAGGCAATAAAGTTGAAATTTTTCCCACCGAATACAACATCAATACTCCAACCAATCGATCAAGGCGTGATTCAAAATTTAAAAGTTTATTATCGTCACCGATTCTTACAGAGAGTTCTTGAAGCTATGGATCAGGGACGAGAATACAAATAAAATCTTTTGGATGCCATTATAAATAAATCGGGTGGCACAACGGCTCATGAAGAACCAGGGCCTAGTGACTAACAGCTCGCAACCATTCCTGTGTGCGCCTTTCGACAGGAATGGAAAGGACCTACAATTGTATGCCGAATCCGAACGGCTAGACGAGAAGCACTTATTCGTGACAAGTGATACTCTTGGAGGATTTATCAATTCCTCGCAAGAGGCAGTAGCCCTGAAAAAAAACTTTTTAGTTTTTAGGTGAACGAGGCTGGGAAGCAATCCCAGACCTCCACCGTGACAGTCGAACGCACTAACCATTACGCTACGGGCTACTACAAAAATGCCATTACAGATGTTTATAAGGCTTGGTGCGTCGATGTTAAAACAAGTACAATTCATAATTGTTTTAACAAAGCTGGGTTTGGTACTTCTGACAATTGGTCCGATGAAGACTCAGTTCCATTATCAACAATAAGATCATTAATATTCGAGAACAACAGCAACTTTAACAAAGTTTTACCAAGTGATGATTATCCTATTACATTTGACGATTATGTTGCAGTGGATGCAAATGTTGCTACCATGGAACTTCCTTCAGACGAAACAATTTTGAATGTTATTACACCTAAGGATGAGGAATCGGACTCATCAGATGGCAATGCTGAAATCGAATTTATTCGAAAAAAACCCAACGATAATGATATGAGAGCTGCATATGATAATATTCTAAGTTTTTTTATTGAAACAAGAGATTAAACCTCAGGCGATGCATATTTTCACTTTACAAAACTGTTCATGTGCAATCGAAAATTGATATGTGTTTAATAAAAAAATAAAAAGACATACATTTCTTTAAAATGAGTTTTTTTGTATAGGTACTTTTTTTTTGAAAATATAAAAGAACACTTGCAGTGTTAAAAAAAAAAAAACAAATTTTCTATATAACGAATTTTTTATAAAACTTCTTTATAACGAAGCAATTTTTTGTTTCCTTGAAGGTTCGTTATAAAGAAGTTTGACTCTATATGTTATTGTTCAAGGGAAGTATATCCGAATATTTAAGCTAATGAAAAAATTATTATGATATACATATTCTTAAAAAAGTATTCTGTTTTCAAAATCTGTATTTAAAAATGCTGTAAATAGGCTGAAAAATAAAAATCGTTTTGATAGTGTAAAAAAGTGCTAGACATTTTTCCTTTTCCTTGGATTGGATTTTGTCATAATGTTGCAATTTTATGATAGTGAAAGAATATTTTTTCTTTTACAAAAAATAAATTAAATCAAGGACATAATATTTTTGTTCGTATTGAACCAAAAAATTCAAAATAGCTTTTATATTTCAACTTTTTTTCATTATTATAATAAGGGTATGGTTAATATTTTGGCAAGAAATAAAAATTATTATAATTATTAACGGTATCTGTCATAGAACCGATTTTTTATTTTCAAATTTTCGCTTAAAGACTTAAGCAATTTCAAACAAATTTTAAAAAGGTCTTCACACTTTTTTTAACAGATTTGCAGCATATATGCTTGGCTTTAAAAATGTGTTGATGATTTTTTTTTTTGAAATTTTATTTAAATTTGCATTTAATTAAATTCTAAAAATTGGTTTACAAAATTTTAAAAAATACTGAAGCTGTTTTTTATATGGGAACAAAATAAATTTTTACGGAAACAGCATATCTAACTATTTTTGAATTTTTTTTTATAAATTCATATTTATCAATCAAATCAGATCGAATTCCTTAGTGCCTTCATCTATTTAAATTGCTTATTTATAGTAACTAGTATCGCCCACTGGCTGAAATTCGACCACTAAAAACTCAAATTCACAGAATCTAGAGTGAAACAATTTGTTTAAAAATTAAATCACATAACATTTTTTTTAATATGCACAGTGACCCATAGTGTGTAAATGCGTGTCTCAGGTATGTTTTGCACATCTCCTCACCTATGGCTTTCTACCCATATCAAATTTACCGAAATCGGTTGGACACTTTTTGAGCAAATGGTACCACAAGATTTTTTTAAGGCTATTTATGTATAGATAGATTTATAGTAATTATTTATATTTCAAAAAGTTTTTATAACTTTTATTAACGACATCATAATTAAAAAACAAAAACGTACTTCGTCAATAATTTCTATTATGTTGTATTTACCATTTTGCTTTTATATATTTTTTTTAGGTTAAGAAAAAAAACAAGAATAGCTATATGCATCCAGAAATCTTGTTGAAGTTGAAATCGAAGTTTTGCTTTGACTTTGACGGTACAGTGAAAATTAGATGCTTGTGGATTAGAAAAAAAATCTGCATGAAAATGGATACACCATTAAGAGGTCCCTGTATCCCATTCGGTGCAAAAGATAGGGCGTAACGGTTGGTTAAAGCCCCGTTCCACATGATTTGTTTTATTATCTCGACCCACCCTGCACCTTGACCAAAGAGTAAAGTTTTACCAAATTACTAAAGATTCTAAGATACCTAATACACTTGATTGATGATTGATATATCTTTGTTGTGCATTTTATTTGCGACGTTTTCGGTTTTCGATAAATTATTCCGAATCATCTTTAATTCAATAGAAATATACACCTTTAGGTATATGTCAAAATAACATGTCTGATTATTTTTGAAATCACTTTATGAAAATCTGCGATTAATGACCAGATTCACAGTGCAAGTTTAAACTCCAATTTAAGTTGAAACTTAAGTTCAGTACTTGATTCGGTTTCAAAGTAATTACTTAAACATTTAACTTAAATAATTCTGTAAATCAAGTTAAACGAATGTATTCTGCCGTTTAAACTTCACTTCAACGTTCAAAACACTTGATCATAATAATGGGTAGGTACGTTCTATGTAAATGAACTATGAACTATGAACTAAATGTAAATTTAAATCTGACAATTTTGACAAGAACACACTTGACAAGAAGACACTTGAAATGGAGGCAGATATTACTTTCCAATAAAAGTTGCCTTCATTTAGAGGCAATTTTTCGACACCTGGCCAATCACAGACTAGAAAATTGCCTTACTTGCAAGGCTCCAAAGTACTCTGAACGTACCCAATCATTCTCAAATCTACATTGACAATTACTGGCATTTAATAATAATAATAAATTATTATATTCCTTTCTATTTGAAATTATTTTTTTTTTTGTTTTCGATTGACGAGGAAAACTAACATCGAGTGACGAGGAAAACGTAATATTCGTCGTGAGAGTGAAAAGAGAAAAACGACTCCGTTGAAGAACAAATAATCATTTCAACTATTGGGACGATGTTGATTTGTTTGAAAGTTGCCTTCATGCAGTCATACTAAACTTCTCTAAATTGAACTGAGGTTCATTTTAAACTGTGAAAACCAACGATTTGAAGTTTAAATTTGAACTGAAGTTCAGAATCAGTTAAACTTAAGTTTAAACAATAATGAAGATGAAGGAATTTAAATATTACTTCGGTTTTAAGAGGACTGAATGAATATAATTCAATTAAAAGGAGCAAGTGACCTCAATTCCAGAAATTAATGTGTTTCGCCCAGGTATATATGGTGAAACTGGCCATAAGTCAAAACGCTTTAAGGCTCTCCCAATCTCGCGAAACATTCGGCGCGGCGGAGAAAATTTATTACATGGTGATAAATAAGAGTGCTTATACCAACGGCGAATGTTTCTCTGCTGCGCCGGATGTTTCGCGTTGGTTTGGGAGAACCTTTAAGGTCAAATTAAAGTTTGCGATAAGGTATGTAAGCTAGAAAAACAATTTTGTCTCTTAATTAAAATGTAAGTATATTATTGTATAAATTAATAAAAATAAATAATAAATAAATATGTATTAGCAATAAATAATGGCATAAGATCACTGGACACAGGTAAGCTCAATAATCAATAAATTAAATATAAGTACGGTCAATCTGTAAGAAACGTTTTAAGTGCATCACAAACATTTGTAAGGGGTTAGATTTTGAAATATTATTATGACTTATTCCACCCTTTGCTCACCCTCTAAAAAATTGACACATTTCACTGTCTTAAATTAAAATTCATTTGTTTCAATTTATTTTACTAATGATAAAAAGTAGACAGATTGAAATTCGGAAACATTTCTTGTCTCATATGTGCACAGACATAAAGAGGCCATACTAATTGCCAGTACATTTTTTTTTTTAATAATCATGCAAAAACTGTTAGGTACATAGGTATGTATATGCATTTAAAAACCTTGTTGTCATCTTTATGTTCAATATCTACAGAAAAATTAACTTGAATCAAAAAATGTTCGGAATCTCAAACTGAATGAATCTATTTTTTCTCCGGTTTAATTTGAAATAACTCGGATTTTATAAGTGTGTCAAATTGGTAAGCAATTGCTGGAGAAATGAACAAAGCAATCCCAAATCCAGCCTTTTACAAATTTGTGTGACCTTAAATCCTAGTTGAGACTGGTATTTAATATTACTTCAAGGTAACTGCTAAGTATTGCTTGTACAATCGCTGTTTGCAAAATTGATAGAACTCAATTTCATTTGTCATATTATGGCTTAGCAAATCTCTTATTTCTTGTGTTACTGGTGGTCTTGATGTATTTTTATTAACTCTTCCCAAAGAATGTTCGCTCTCTGTAAAGAGAGAAATTTATCTCCAAAGTTTAAAGAATCTTATTAATATTAAATTTATTTAACCCTTTATTTCTAGTTTTGCAAAAGTTAAGTAAAACTTTAAGTTTTTTTTACCGACCGGGTTTCAACACATCAAATTTTATTACTGACAAGTCAGATTTATGAATTTTTCGAGCTCCCGGTTGGCCGGCTGTCACTGATGACACTAAAAGTCATCTTAGTTTTTATAACATCAGCTGGACAATCAGGAGCTCGAAAAATTAAAAAAATATGAATATTCCAGTACTGAAATTTGATGGATTGTTATGCAGGGATTGAATCGCAACTTACTTTGATAAACATCAAGGGCCTTAGTGAAAAATCTGGGAATATATTTTTCCAAAACTGTAAGTGTAATATTGGCGTCTTCCCATGAGCCAACAACAGCGTAATCCTTTTCCACAGTCCTTTTTGCAATTTGCAAAGCATGAAACGAATTGAACGGTCTGCACAATATTGGTGTTTTAAAATCAAAAAAAATCGTATATAGCCTCATAGACCTTCATTTATATACTCACAAACAAACAACGTCATCTTGTCCACAAAAGAACAGCATTTGGCGCCTATGATCCCCTAGATGTTTAATACTATTTTGCTCAAAAACACACTCTGGGTCACTTTGTCGCAAGCAAGTAGCAAAATCCTTACTCAACCATTCAGTTGATGGTAGTACTGTATTGGGAAAGTGCTTTCTGCGGTCAGCTATGTACCATGGAGCTCGTATATAATAAAACCAACTAGCCAGTCTTTCAATTGGATCTCGTACAAGGTTAACATAAATTGGCCTTGGAAAATCCAGTTGAGTGAAATTCAAATAAGCAATGTGCTTGGAATACGCAGCTGGTTCTTTTAATTTCATTATTTCATCGGCTATTTGATAGGCTCTTCCTGATGTCACTAGAATTGTTTCCATTTCTCGCGGCTTATCTCGCACTGATATGTAGCCATTGATTATTGCCAGGCGTTTCATCAACTCCATCAGGCTTTGACTGCCAACTTTTGGAACACGATTGAAGAATACTATATCAGTTTCAGCTTTAGGAGTGTTGTTGAATTTTTTGGAATCAAGCGTTTCAATCTGTTTTGTTTTACAAGAAATTTGATACACAAGTTTTATACTCTCATATACACGTGGCCACATGAGTTTTTGATTGAATTCAAATTTGTTGCTCATTTATATTGGCTTAAAGCTCAGATGGATATGTTGGACTAGTAACCATTTAGAAGTATTTTATACAAAAGGTTGTTTTTTTTATAGAAGTAAATATTAAAATGTATATAATCATGCATAAGGTTTTTAATCGAACCTATGTATAACTCAACAATTTGGTTAGTAACAAGATCTTGTATAATGTAAAATCTTTCCATAGGTATGTACACATTTTTTTCTTTTTACAGTTAAAGCCTTATCTGAGCTTGACAGAATTTTATAATACAACTGGCTTAGCTTAAGTTTTCGGTTTTTTTCTGGTCTTCAATCTGACCAAGTCTTCGCTAACCAAGATCCTTCAAAGTTTAGGGTTTATACAATTATCGTTAGAATTAGGCCATTTTATGCATAAGCTCATCTTTAGAATCCTACCAAAGCTTTTTAGCTTTAGCTATTATGTCCCAATGATTTAGTTAAACGTCTTGTACTATCGCTTCTTATCAAGCCGTTCTCGGTTGGATTTTGGAACAGTTCCATGGAATACTGGAAATTTCGACTCTAAACTTTTCCATATTCAAAAATTCAACCAAAAACGAAATCAGTTTGCAGGCAATTTTGAAATACTTACCAGTTTTATTATTTTACTACTATTTACACTCACAAGAAGAAACTAGAATTTTAAATTTAGTATCAAGTTCTTTTCAAATTTTTCTCAACTGACCAAAACTTGAAGAACATATTTTTTTTCTCAATAACCTACAGAAAACCATTTTTTTTTAGTTTAGAAAAAGGAAAAGTTCCTTAATTTTTAGAAGTTTTTTTTTCAATAGCAGTTTTAAAGATAGGCTTCACAGATTTAGCGTAGACAAGCTCTTAAATGCTTTATATGTAGATAGTTCAATGGATTTGATATGAGGTCTTTAAAGAAAAAGCTGGTATAGACATGAATGAAGGAGGAACAGTATACATAGTCTTTCGGCATACCAAACAAAATATGTGTACTTATGTACTTATAAACTGGCTTAGTTATGGTTTCAGATAAGATAAGATGAGTCACGCGTTCGTAGATAATAAATGTTTATAAAGCGATAGAATAAAATATGAAATATCAATCACCAGCGAAGATTCGGCTACCAGTGCAACATTTCCTCGTATGCTTAAAACCAATGTATCAAATGAAATTTGATGAATTCCCACAATGAAAAATGTAATAAAATAAGATTGTCAACAAAAAAAGAAGACATACCTGGCCAGTGCTTTTTAGATATTGGTATGTTCCATGAAGTGTATTGATGTCATTTCCACTGTCTGAAATTTGGACAAAAATATAAATTAAATTTTTTAAAATATTTGAATGCTTACGTACATGTACATTGTACATTCGAACAATATAAAGAATAAAGAATTATTTTGTTTGTCAGTCATGAAATCAAAAAGTATTTAACTGATTTTTCATAAAACCATACTTATAATATTATTTGTATTTATCAGAAAGTCTTTGTCTTAGGCTATTTATGCTAAAAAGGTGTCTTAAATAAGAATATTATTTTTGTTCATTTAATATAAAAAAATTAATATAAAACAATAGTTATTAAAACGTTGCAAAGCAACGTGACCACGGGTCTCCTAGTCTATAATAAAATTGGTATCCCAAATTCTGAAGACTTTTTTCAATAATTTATTTATTTATTTTTATTTATTTATAACTTTATTAACAAGTAAATAAATTACAGAGCTAATATTTTTTTTTTGAGCACCAGGCTACCAGGACTATTTGCTCGAAAATAAAAATAAAAATGTTTATACAAGTAAAGATGATAGGAATATATACATTATGTATATTCTAATAAAAAATAACTTAAGATAATTTAAATACTATTTTCCATGTTTTCGTCGCATATGAGATTGTAAATTAGGTCTATGTTTTGGATTGATGGAATTTTTAGCAGATTTTTTATGGTTGTATTTGGGAAAAGTTTTTTTGAAGCATTTATGATTGTTGTACATTCCTCAGTGATGTGTTTGATGGTGATCGGTTCATTTTTGAAGCATAGGTTACAGATTGGTGGATCGTTTTTTGATATAAGATAACTATGTGTGGTATAAGTATGACCTAGGCGAAGTCTCAGAAAAATTTTGATTTTTTTCCACGAGCAATTGATTGGGTGCAGTATACTTTCAGCATTTGGATTGAATTGGGTGTAGTGTTTCCAATCCTCTTTCTGTATAGCATCCCAGTGATGGTTTATCTCTTTTTGAATGTCTTTTTTATTTGGGATAAAGAAGGTAGCAAGCGGTTCTTTAATGGCAGATTTAGCAGCCATGTCCGCTGCTTCGTTGCTTTTTTTACCAACATGTCCTGGAATCCACATTAGTTTTTATCTTATTTTGGCCTTTGATCAGTTTATTGCGGATTATATCTGGGTAAAATGATTTATTGTCAATGTTTTTGACTGCTTCAACCGTTGAAAGGCTGTCAGTGCAGATGATGGTTTTTTTAGGTCCTTCTGTTTCGATAGCCCTTAAAACAGCCATACCTTCAGCTGAAAACACTGAAGAGAATTCTCTTAGGAGGCCTTTTGTTATAGTTTTACCGTCCTCGTCGGCAACATCAAATGCTGTGCCTTCTTCATTTTTGGACCCATCGCTGAACACAAAACTATATTTTGCTTGTTTCCCAGCATTCATAATTTCAAGAAAGGTTTGCTTGTATTGTTCGTTGTTTGTTGTTGTTTTTGGAAGAAATTTAAGTTTGGTGTCTAAACAATCTACTTGGCGGCAGTGAAGCAGTTTGATCGGTTTTAGTCATAATTGGGATGTGGAGAGCTTTTGAAAATTGTATAGCTTTGTAAAGAGTTGATGGTGTTTTTGGTATTTTTTTGCGGCTTAGGGTTTGTTTTGCATCGTTACAAATTAAGTAATTTTGTGTAGATATTAGCTTTAGTATGATGTGTAAGGTAAGGTGTTCAACTCGTTGTTCTAAAGATGGTAGACCAGCTTCAGTTAGGATGTTTTTTATAGGTGTGATTCTAAAAGCTTTGAGACTCAGGCGTATAGCAGTGTGGTATTGAGATTGTACGAGCTTTAAAGAGGATGTCGAGCATTTTCCGTAAATACTTAGACCATAATCAAACTTTGCGAGGATGGTGGACCTGATAACTGTGATAAGGGAGTTAACGTGCATTAAACTTTTTTTTGATGATAAATATTTTACTATGTTGATCCTGGTAGCTAGGCTTTTTTTCAAATACAAACAATGTTCCTTAAAATTAAATTTACAGTCAAATATTACTCCAAGCAAACAAAGATTTTTTACATTTAATATATCCTTAAAGTTAGTGTTTAAGATTATGGTTTTTGTACATTTATTTTTTTTACAAATATGTAACATTTTGCATTTACTAAAAGATATTTTTGAACTAAGTGTAAACACCAGGTTGACATATCAGCCAAGATGTTTGAATAAATAGAACCTGTTCTCGTAATATTTTTGCATTTAGAAAAAATGGCTAGATCGTCAGCATATAAATAGTGTTCTAGGTTGTTGTATTTTTTTACGATTTTACTGAGGTCATCAAAAGCAATTATAAAAAGGGCCACAGAGAGTGGAGATCCCTGCGGCATTCCGTTATCAAGATTTTTGACAGAGGAATATATTGGTCCTTTTTTAACCCGAAATTGTCTGTTTGTTAAAATAAGATTATTCAAAATATAGTTTTTCCATGACATGAATTGAGCAGAGAGCATGATCTATGAAACGATATAAGCACAATTCATATAAAGAGGAGACTGATAGGAATCAAAATCACACTGAAATCGTCATTGTGGGCGATTTCAATGTACACAATTCTAGTTGGCTTCGCTTTTCAGGCCAGACAACACCCGAAGGAAGGTATGTTGAGGTCTTTGCTGAGTTAAACCAACTAACCTAGCTTGTTGACGAGGCAACTCAATACGCTAACACCCTAGACTTTTTTTCTTACCTCTGATCCTAATAAATACACAATTAGTGTATTATCCCCTCTAGGCAATTCAGACCATTGTGTCCAATCTGCTAATTTCTCGTGCCAACGCTAACAAAACGCAGTTAAAGAGAAAGCCCCAACGAGAACCGCTTGGCAATACGAGAAAGCCCACTGGGACGGTCTCAACGGTTTCTTCAGGAACTTTATCACTATGCTTCCTGAATAGTGACGTATACTCCAGCGCAGGTATGATCACAAACCTAATTCTTTGTGGAATGAGAAATTTGATCCCCAATAGGGTAAAATCTATCAAACCCAGAGAAAATTCATGGTTTAAGCTGTAAATAGGTTATTAGGGTTAGAGAAGTAAGTTTCCAATGTTATAAAGCCAACCCTACTGAGGAAAACCGGAATAAGTTCAAACAAGCTAGAAAGATCTGTAACTTTCATATTCGACGAACCAAATTTTGGCATGATCAAAAATTAAGGCACAAAATACTACAATGACCCAAAGGTAGTACAAATTTTTGGTCATTTGCAAAGAATATACGAAATGCTACTTCGTCGTTGGTTTCAACGCACATCTTTAATGCCACCGCTTTTGCCAGCTCGTAAGATAGAGCCAATTTGCTAGCAGTGCAGTTTGCTGTTAATTCGACGCTGCAAGAAACTGTTATGACTCCTCCTGTAACTTGAGAGTGCAAATGATTTTATGGGACGAAACTTCTTTCGCACTCATACAGTTGCCTGAGTCCTGAAAGATCTCGATGTACACAAATCCGCTGGCAAGAATATTATCCCTCCCATTGTTCGAAAGAGATGCTCTTCAACGCAGCCAAAACCACTGCGTATAAGCTTTTCCATCTGTCCTATTCTACTGGTCTCTTTCCGAGTGTATGGAAAACAGCATTTGTCTAGCATGTCCCTAAAAAAAATGTATCTTCTTCCCGCTCAAACTATCGACCAATTGCAGTTACGACCCTTTTTCCAAGGTCATGGAAACGCTGATTAATTTCCAGCCAAGAAATACCTTGGAGAACAAAAGCTTCTTAATGACCGGCAGTATTGCTTTTACAGCAACATGTAGGTCTACTGGTGATCTGATGGTTTATCTCACCACAGTGGCACAAATCTTTACATAGTTTTGGAGAAAGTAAGATTTTTGCACTTACTATTTTTTCACAACATGTTGGGCACTTTTAAGGAAATGTTTGGGACAGGAAAATGAAGCTCTCAGCCAAAGTTCAGCTTTGTTGGTATTTTTTCGAACTGAATATCTTATTTTCCTTGACTATAGGCCAATATCATACAAATCTCAGAAGAAAATCGTTGCCCTTTCTTTTAGCGAACAAGGTTACAGCAAACTCATTCAATTTTAAGTTCAGTCACAACTTTAAGCATTTCTTACACAAAATCAAAACATACCTGAGCGGACAAAATTAGAATGAACAAATAAAACATTAAATTGAAAACGTAAGCACAGCTTGATGAGATATTAAGAGCAGAATAGAGAAATTTTGTTAGTAAACATTTTACTATGACGTGATCCTCTACATTACTTGCTTGTAAAATAATTTAAATGGGATCCACTGAAGATCTTGTACGTTTAATCGTTTATTTATATCTTTGAATGCTAAAGAATTTAATTGGTGGTTGGAGTACCACAACATGAGTGATTTTTTTAAGTATAAATTACTTTATTTTTATCAACACAAAACTTCTGTGAACACATAAATACATATCTTTATATGACGAATACACAAGAAGATTGAATTTTTAAAATTTTAACAATTTTATATGTCTACTTTTTTAGCAAGGAAAATTTTCCTATGGATATGATCTATGAGCTTTATTTTGGCATCTCCTCATTCATATCTTGAGTTTTTTTTCACAAAATGTGGTTAATCATGTTTGAGGCTAAATGTCTAAAATATTATTATTTTTTACATTCTTTAAGAGATTTAAATTTTCTATGAAATAAAATTCACTATAAATTAAAAAAAAAAAAAAAAAATCTATAGCATTCCATCATAAATATTATCTGTAATTTAATTAACGAATGATTACAATTTCAATATTATATTAACATAAAAATGTTCAGTATTATTTCTTTTTGGAGGAAGTTTCAATCAGCCATTATATTTATACAATACATAGTTGGCCATAAGAGGGTAAAAGGCAAACCGTCAATACATCATTTCAATTTCCAATTTTACAACTGTTTAATTTCGAATGGCATTCATTGAATATGCATCAGAAAGCACTTGCGCCATTTATTTTAGTTGAAAGGAGAGGACGCTTAAAGAGAAATACGTATGTATGTACAATGTACATATTTGCCATCATTCCTGCGAAAAGTGAAATATTTTTTTCATTTCAATTTCAATTACTTACATTCCATTCCGGGTTCTTTTACATTTATTGCGCGGAAAAGCTTAACTGACTTTGTTTCTTTTTTCACTAGACTATAGGCAGGTACAGGTATACGCGCAGTATATGAAGTTAAAAAAAAATCATCCCTATTAATTCGCTGTTTTATTAAAATTTACTAGAAAAGAATTAAAATGGTAAGAAAGCAATAATTAAGGAGATACATAACTATATTGAAATAGTTGAATTCTAGAATTAATTTTGAAACTTAACTACAGTGAATTGACATTGGAACCTGATGCCTGGTGACTGTACATAAGAGAAGCAACGGGACAAGCAACCTGAGGTAGACACCAGAAAACACAAACAAGGAATTTAAAATACTTGGAACCCACAAAGCGGGAGTTTTCGAAAAGGCACTTAAAAGTATTACATAGATTCTGGCAAGGGGCTAGCAAGGGTTAGCAAAGGCTAAAAAAAGGATCTTGACGATTACGAACCTTTTTGCCTCGTCAGGCAAAAAAAAAACTTGGATTATGTGGGACTTGATCCCTCGATCTTCTGCTTGTCAGTCCAATGCGCTATCCAATGCGCCACTCACTGGGCGAACTTACTATACAAAAATTCAATGTCGAAAGTGAATGAGTTTCATACTCAAATGTTTCACACCATATTGCATAACAAATACATACAGAATAGAACAGGATTTTATGTACTTGCTTTTAAGGTAGAATAACTTAGAACAGGTTTTACCTCACTGAACAATCCTATAATAAACAGATGTCGCACACCCGGCTGGAAAAATTCCCAGTTTCTGTATAGTTTGGGCAAGGCCTTAGTAAGTTTTCAGTAGGGTTAGTCTAGATAAGGAAAACTTGTCAGATACTTGGAAAGCTCTTGCTGGATTTCAGTAACAAAAGTTTAGACGAGGGAAACTTTTCAAATACTCGTGAGGCCCTCCCTAGTAAATACTACTATAACGGGTGTTTTTTAAAGAGCTTGAGAACTTTTTTTAAAAAAAAAACGCATAAAATTTGCAAAATCTCATCGATTCTTTATTTGAAACGTTAGATTGGTTCATGACATTTACTTTTTGAAGATAATTTCATTTAAATGTTGACCGCGGCTGCGTCTTAGGTGGTCCATTCGGAAAGTCCAATTTTGGGTAACTTTTTCGAGCATTTCGGCCGGAATAGCCCGAATTTCTTCGGAAATGTTGTCTTCCAAAGCTGGAATAGTTGCTGGCTTATTTGTGTAGACTTTAGACTTGACGTAGCCCCACAAAAAAAAATCTAAAGGCGTCAAATCGCATGATCTTGGTGGCCAACTTACCGGTCCATTCCTTGAGATGAATTGTTCTCCGAAGTTTTCCCTCAAAATGGCCATAGAATCGCGAGCTGTGTGGCATGTAGCGCCATCTTGTTGAAACCACATGTCAACCAAGTTCAGTTCTTCCATTTTTGGCAACAAAAAGTTTGTTAGCATTGAACGATAGCGATCGCCATTCACCGTAACGTTGCGTCCAACAGCATCTTTGAAAAAATACGGTCCAATGATTCCACCAGCGTACAAACCACACCAAACAGTGCATTTTTCGGGATGCATGGGCAGTTCTTGAACGGCTTCTGGTTGCTCTTCACTCCAAATGCGGCAATTTTGTTTATTTACGTAGCCATTCAACCAGAAATGAGCCTCATCGCTGAACAAAATTTGTCGATAAAAAAGCGGATTTTCTGCCAACTTTTCTAGGGCCCATTCACTGAAAATTCGACGTTGTGGCAGATCGTTCGGCTTCAGTTCTTGCACGAGCTGTATTTTATACGGTTTTACACCAAGATCTTTGCGTAAAATCTTCCATGTGGTCGAATAACACAAACCCAATTGCTGCGAACGGCGACGAATCGACATTTCACGGTCTTCAGCAACACTCTCAGAAACAGACGCAATATTCTCTTCTGTACGCACTGTACGCATTCGTGTGGTTGGTTTAATGTCCAATAAAGTAAACTGAGTGCGAAACTTGGTCACAATCGCATTAATTGTTTGCTCACTTGGTCGATTATGTAGACCATAAATCGGACGTAAAGCGCGAAACACATTTCGAACCGAACACTGATTTTGGTAATAAAATTCAATGATTTGCAAGCGTTGCTCGTTAGTAAGTCTATTCATGATGAAATGTCAAAGCATACTGAGCATCTTTCTCTTTGACACCATGTCTGAAATCCCGCGTGATCTGTCAAATACTAATGCATGAAAATCCTAACCTCAAAAAAATCACCCGTTACTTGTCAGACATTTTTCGGTACCCTATCAGGAATGTCTCTTGGAATCCAATTTTTTTTAAAAGTCTACAGCAATTATAATGTATATGTACCTACATCATTAAGCTTTAACCAGGGAGATGATAGAAGTGTTTTTAATGACATTAATTTACAAGAAAAATTCAAACATTCAAGAAAAATTGATGTTAGTTTTACTTGTTCTTAGGGCAAATACCTATTAGTTTCGTGTAAAAATAACAATAATATTTTAGAATTAAGCAAAGTCTGTGGACTAAAATATCGTAGATTGAATAAATAATAATAATAAAACTAACATTACGATGATGGCGAAGTCAAAAAAATTGATTTTTGTCAAGACGTCTTTGTATTGAGTAAAGAGTTCAATTCTCTACAAAAAGAAATATAAAATTTTTGTTTTCAGACTAACATTTCTAAAGATATCGTGGTAAATGTTAACGTCACCTTTTTCAAGATGGTGGCCAAATGGGGAAGGAAATTCCAACCCCTACATCATCAACAAAAAAATTTCTTCGTGTTTCGAAAACGCAAGGTCAATGTAACTTTTCAGTGGCCCCTATAAATATTTTTACCTACATAAAACCTGAAGAAACTTTTCTTTCATCGTGGGTCTAATTCTTCTTTGTTGGTATCATTTGAATTAAGGTTAACACAGAATTTAATTTTTTAGACTTTTTTAGAGGCGAGCGTAGAGGCTCCTAACCTTAAGCACCTCATATATGGGATATTCGCAAAAAAAGTATGCCATCTAAAAGGTCATTAAGTGGTCAAAAAAAGGTCAACTAGTTTCAGAAATTGGTCAGCCATACAAAATTTTTAATCAAGGGTTACATTTTTTCAAGGTCACCAACTATTTTTGGCACCTCATTTATGGGATATTCGCAAAACAAGTATACCGTTCGAAAGGCCACCGGCTCGTGATAAAAGGTCAGTTAGTTTCAGTAATTGGTCAGCCATAGTTTTTGTTTAATTGAATTTTTAAAATTAATTTTTTTAAGGTCGTATAAGACTTTTAGCACCTCATTTGTGGGCTATTCGTAAAAGAAGTAAACCATTTGAAAGGCCACCGACTCGCGATAAAAGGTCAGCTTGTTTCAGTAATTGGTCAGACCTAGGTTATTTTATATGAATTTTTGATTTTTTTTTTTTGGTTTTTCAAGGCCGTATAAGACTTTTAGCACCTCATTTACCGAATTTTACAAAAAAAATGATACCATTTGAAAGGTTATTGAATCCTCATAAAAGGTCAACATGTTTCAGAAATTGGTCAGCCATAGGTTTTTTCAATGAATTTTTAAAAATTGTTTCAAGGTTACAGTATAAGAGTCTTCATAAAAAAAACCTATGGCTGACCAATTACTGAAACTAGCTGACCTTTTATCACGAGTCGTTGGCATTTCAAATGGTATACTTCTTTTGTGAATATCTCACATATGAGGTGCTGAAAGTCTTATACGACCTTGAAAAACAAAAAATTTCAAAAATTCATATAAAATAACCTATGGCTGACCAATTACTTAAACTAGCTGACCTTTTTTGACCAATTACTGACCTTTTAGATGGCATACTTTTTTTGCGAATATCCCATATATGAGGAGCTACAGGTTAGGAGCCGAGCGTAGATGTTTTATGTTAAAGTTCAAAGCTAAGAACTTTTTCAAAATTTAAACTTTAGTCACCGTCTAATTATTTTGTGGCGTTTTGCTCACACACAAATTAATAACGTACCTACTCTCATAACCATTTGGTGTTCTCAATCAATTTTCTCTTTTCTGGCCTTGATGGAAAAGATAAAGATATAGATTATGCATTAGGTTTGAATGTACATTATATCTGGATCACATACATTTATTTTTAACCGCAAACATAATAAAATCCATATTTATGTAATTTGTTACCATAATTTTTAACAATAAAAATTATACAAACCAATAACTGCCATAAATCGTCTTTATTGATTGAGAAAACTCCTAAATACAATACAATTTTTATCAAGTAAAACACGATAAGTATTTTAAAGCCTTGCAAGTAACCAATGACACTCCATATGTACATTACCACTCCAAGTCCAAGTTCAATGTTAGATAATTCCAAAGACGACTCATGGCTTAAAAATAAAATAAAGGTGTTTTACTTCAGCCAGCGCAGCGAGCCATTTGCTACTTCTGCCAACGCTACCGACACGAACAAGACGATCCATCGAGGTCACGAGCTCAAAAGCAGATGGGTATGGTTTAACTGAAACCAATTTTGCTACTCTAAAGTTGGTATGACTACATTAAGCCATTATACATAGCGCGACCACGACACAATACTCCGCTTAACTCATTGGCTTTGGATGAATGAATCCGCAAAGATGCGCCTTGTGTTTCTTTTTCGAGCTTATGCTGTGTGTGATGTCTCATGAATGGAATGTAATGGAAGTGTTATACTTCTGACAAAATGAATCTTTTGAAGTACGTGCATTGTCAAGATCACTTACCACAGACATGATCTTGGCAATGTGGAAATGGCAATATAATGGAATTCATTATGCATTTAATTTTTCGCATTTTACTATAACTGCGCTAGTTATAACCGCAATCGAACTATTAGAAGTTGTGTGAGAGGCAATTTCCTTGCCATTAAGGACCCTATAATAGTATCCGTTGTTATAACCACAAATAAGTATCACAAATTGGAACAAATATTCATAAGTATTAAGTAGGTATTGTGGCAACGTTATAGTATCTAAGTTAAGTTGGTTCTTGTTAACCTTATCATTATTGGTAGTACAAGATAAAGCCTCTGCAGGCCACGCCATAGTACCTTACACTCCTAACAGCTTTTCGCTTGGACGAGTCATCCAATTGAATTTCACGCTTCGCCAGATTTTTATTGAAATTGATTTTAGCATGAAGGTGAATATTAACTTCTTACCCAACATTGTATTTGTCGAACTATTGTTTCTTAAGGAAACCCACTTACTCGCTCTTTTTCTTTTAAAAGGTACGAGTATATACTGTTGCTTACATATAATAGATAAAGTTAATTCAAAACCAACTGTAAATGTTCTTGAAGAAACCAATTTAAAATGAGGCAGCCTTCGGCTGTCCATGTTCACCAGGTGGTAATAGTTGTTCTTCCATAAATAATTTGCACTTTCTTTCCATCAAACAATGTAGCACTTTGATTGCAGGAATGAGGCCGATTGTGAGTTGTGGAAAATAAGGCAAGAATCATGTCAGAGATAATATCTTTGGTGTTGGTAAGCATTTCAATAAAATGTTGTTTTCTGATTATATGGAAAGCAGTTCCGAAGTCAGTGAGGATCAACTAGGTCCAACACATTTTTTTTTAGCATGAGGAATCACAACAAAACGAAAAACATAATTATGAGTTTTTTTTTCTTATAAATATAAGAAGGTAGATACCTTACCTACCTAATTCCTTTTTTGTTTTTTAAACCAAACTCAATTCGAGTGAATCACTTTTGATGCTTATTCATTTATTTGTATCATATACATGAATCATAGCTTTGAAGCTCAAAGTAGCAAAAGTCCTGGAGAAAACCTCGATTTTTTTAGCTGTATAGACATTGACGGTGTATACAGTAATGGTTCAAAAAAAAAAAAAAAAAAAAAAAACAGTTCCATGGAAGATAATGTTTATACCGGTTTTTGGAAGAATTAATTTTTACCAAAATATATTTTGCATAATGTAAGGCAGATGCACCCGTTATTAACAATACTTTTCAAAGATTTAGGAGAGTACCTACATAAGGGGCCAGTTATAGCTGTCATTGAAATTCATCATTGAAAAAGTTAGCTGTTGATTTTGAGACCCTTCGAAAGTTTAATCATTGAATATTTTAATGCAGAAATAGAGCTTACGACTTCAAAATTATTTCTCTCCCAAAAAAAAAAATCATTTTGACCCATATCTTCCCCAGAACGTAACTTTTAATTTTTTCAATGATCATGGGTAAGATAGTTCATCATTGAAAAATTAAAAGTCATTTTATGAGAAAAGTTGTGCAAAATTGAATTTTGTTTTACCTAGAAATATTTATGTTAAATAGCTTTACTTTGGCATCAAAATAATCATTCATTTTTCTTCAAAATCTCTCAAAATTGACAATTAATATTTTCAATGATGGTTTTCAATGATAGCTATAACTGACCCCTAATTCAGAATTAGGATATTAATTAAAGACTTTTCTGTAACGAATGAATCAATTCCTAGCAATGTATTCACACTGAAGCTTCTTGGCAGCTTTCTTAATATTGCTTTATTTCAAAACCTTTGTAGGTGTGTGTAATCGAAAACAGCTTAAGAATCAAACGATTTTTCTGGGATTTTCAGTGAAACTGCGAGTGAAACTGCGTTTTATGACATTTTCAGTGATAGTTACCATAAAGAGACTAAACAAATAATTTTAAACAGGTTTAACCATTTACTGAAGAAAATAACTTGACCATATTTGTTTGATTTTTGTTAAAAAAAGAACATCTTTTACCTAAAAACGACCACAAGATCTGAAAATATAATTTTAAAAAATGTCCCAAAAACAAAAGTTACTTGTTTGTATATACATAAATATATCTGCAAGATTCACCATGCCTACTTCGAATATCTGACAGCAAAATACATCCGACAACCTTATTATTAATAGTTATATTGTTATATATAATTTATTACAGTAGCGGCGCCAAGGGACCAGCAATAGCCAGCGGTCGTTCTTATATCAGACTTACAACACAAATTATCCGAAAGCAAAAACAAGTACATTAGGTATTTGCTTTTAGATTTTCGCAATGAAAGGAATTTGTGTATTTTCGAAAACACTCAGGCTTGAATTCTCAATTAATAACTTTTTGTTTGTATTTTCTGCAATCTGTCATTGTAAGCTGCGCGACACACGTGGCTTATATCGAGGAGTCGCTTTTAACGACCAATTTTCTTTCATTTGCTTGGTTTTCATATAATTTGTATAATACATCGGTTATAACGTCTTGAAATCTTCACCTATAACGACTAGTTGCATATAACGAAGATTTTTAGAAAAAAAATACTTCTATTTCACCGCCGTTATAGGTATGCCATCGACAGTATTTTGAATTAAATGAAAAAAAAATTATACATGTAAGCGGGTTTTACTGTAAATTGTTTTGAACTTTTATATTGATTATTATAATATATAGAATTCATTTTACATTTAATTATTATTATTTATTATTTTGCAATATAAAAAAATTCACTTTTTATACAAGGCGTCAATTTTTGAATTGTAAACTTTTTTCTAAATTTAATTTCCTATATTTAAAAAAAATCACCAAATTCGGAGCAGGGGAACCTTCTTGAATAATAATGGACTTTTTGGAGCTAGATTAGATTTTCTTTATTTTATAAAAAGTTAAACAATTTTCGATTAAGAATACGTACATAACAAAAATTTGCCGTCTGCCGGATATGACATTTCATAAAAATATAATAAAATTTAAAGAAGATATAACAAAATTATATTAATGAATAAATTATGGAAAACATTATACAATTTGTGTAACAATCGATAAAATGAATTTCTAAGTTATTATTATGATTAAGCGAACAATCTGCAAAATCATTTACAATGTTGATGGTTTGGAACATACATTTTTTTTGATTTTGGGTGATTTAAAACATGCGAGGTTACAATTTTAGATGATTTAAAACATAAAAAAAATAATTTAATTAATACCTAAGAAACAATTTTTTTCTTTTTTTTGTTGTTATAAAACGTGATAAATGTAACTACTTAGCTATTCATATTTCAGTGGGAAGCGAAAAACTTGAAATCTTTTACAATTTTATTGGATATGCAACAACTCTTGTAATTTAAGATGATTAAAAACATTCAAGCTAGTAATTCAAATGATTGAATAAAAACTGACATCTTAGAAGCTATTACGATAGGTCAAAGCATGATTGCAAAAACTGAACAAAATGAACCAACCCCGAGAGCCATTTAATATGTCATAGAGACTAATTAACGTCAGAAAACTTTCCTGGAAATATAACCTTCGGATTTCTTGTAAAATAGGGCAAACTGCAATGAAATGGAAGATATTCTCATGTTCTCTTCTATTGCACAGATTACAAGTTTGCTGAAGGTCTGCTCTATGAGGTATAAAATGAAGATTTCATAACTCGACTCTTGCTTTAAAAATGGTGCTTATCACTTCAAATGTGCAGTTATTATTGAAATAACTTTCTCCAGTAGGAATTTGATGGTTTAGGCTTTTGTAGAAAAGTCTAGAGGCTGATGATGATGCTCTAGTTAAGTGCTGGTCATATATTTTTTCATCCACTTTAGCTAAGACCATTGCAAATATATCATGCCAATCGTGATTGTTACTCTCAGTTAGTGTGTTATATCATGAGAAGGAGCCAGTTGGTTCCATTCTCTGAATGGAGAAGCGTTGGTTCGCAATAATCTTACAACGATTTATCTATGTAGACTGTTTGCATTTCTCTTCATCACTCTTAATAAAAAGTCTGAATGAGCTTTTAAGTTTTGCAAATAAATGGGAGGTAATCCAGATTCTACATATATTGCATAGGTTACAGTAGAGCTCGGTAAACCGAATAGTCGGTTGAAGAAATATCTTTGGACCACTTCAAATTCTTCAATGGGACTGACCCCAAACGCCTGCACTCCATAACACATGCACGTTTTGACAGTAGCGTTAAAGACTTGATATTTAGAGGCAAGATCGATATTTGGATATGCGAAGAATTTCGGCCACATCAAGTTAATTGCCAATTTAGCTCCACTGCTTTTCTCCTTCGCATGTTTGCCAAAACTTAAGTTAGGTGATAATATTCACCAAGTTATTTAAACTCACTCACCACCTCTATCCGCTCGTTATTAAGTCGCCAAGTTTCTTCACGTAGTCTTCCTCTCCGTCGGTTCTCGAAGATCAAGATTTTTGTTTTCAATGCGTTGATATGAAGATCCCATGTCTCGCAATACGTCTGCAGTCGGTTCATTTGAAGTTCAAGCGTAAAGGCACTATCCGCCATCAGCACCAAGTCATCTGCATAGAGAAGCACCTTTATGTGATTTCCCGCAAATCTTACACCACCCGGAAGAATATCGGCTACATCATCAATAAACAAGGCGAATAGAATAGAGAAATTTCAAGTACAACATTAAAAACTTTCTTGAAACTCCGATCGATGCCAGTTTATAAATCAGTGCCTGCCTATTAACTGTATCAAATGCAGCTTTAAAGTCAACAAAACACACGTACAACTTCTTATTCTTCTCGATATATTTTCTAGCAATACTAGTTATAGAAAAGATATGATCTGTGGTTGAAAATCCTTGGCGGAACCCAGCTTGGTAAATGCTTAAACAGATAGAGCTAAAAAACATGCCATCTGATGTGTTTGATAAATATGAATTTATGAAAAAAAAAAAATTAAAGATCGTTAGAACGGTTTTCTTACAAATTAGTTTTTTTGTATATAAAAATTCTTGAATATTTTTAAAAATAAAACTTGGTATGCCAACTTTTAGAATTTCATAAAATACAATTTTGCAAAAAATTAAAAAAAAAATATTCATTGACCCGTTTTAAGATATGTATTGAAAATTCAATATTTTTTTAGAAATCCAAAAAATATTTTTTCAAAAAATTGTATATGCAAAATTTTTAAAATTGTAAAGGACCTCTAATATAAAAAAAATTGGTTGAAATCGGTGTAGCCGTTAACGAGGAATTTGAAAACCAAACAATCGGTTCTATAACAGGTACCGTTAATAAACGTTATAATTTTTTTTTCTACAATAATATTTATTGTAGTCATTTTAGTAGCTCGTAATTTTTTTTATTAAAATCGTTAGACGTTTTTAAAATAAATCAATTTTTGTATATTGGTTGTATGGCAGGAACCGTTACCCAAGCAACACATAAACTCTTCAAGAGGTCTTCAAACAAAATGATCATATCGTAACTGCCTCTTAATTCAATCTTTTTTAAACCATTCCACTTTACTACATTTAAATTTGCTTTTCAAAAGTGTTTTTTGTTTTAACTATTAAGAAAACGTCTTTGAAACATCTTCAAAACCTCTTTTTTGAATATTTGTATATTTTCCCTTTAAATATTTTCTTAAAAACGTCTTTAAATGGACCATATTCACAGCGCATTAAGAGTAGTTCATTTTCCTCTTTCAAATACTAATCGGAGATGTTTTTCAGATGTTTTTTATTAAAACATCTTTATGAAGGCTTAACTTTTCATCTTCAGTTAGTATTTACTTTATCTTTAGAGAAAGTATAGAAACATATTTTTTTTGTTACAAATTTTATCGCCTTTGAGTTTTTATTTGTTCTTTGTTATGTAATTTTTGCGTTATTAAAATTAAAATTATCCAAACATTTTATTGGAAACCTATGAATTGAAAATTAAAAAGGATAAAATGACAAAAAGGTTCTCCACAAACCAACGTACAACTCATTGTTGAAAACATTTTTATCGTCGGTCATCGCTTTTATATGGTAAATTCCATCGCAATCGGGCGTTCTCCTTTATTATCACGTAAATTAATTTTGAAAGGCGTATGTTTGTTGCCGAACCGATTTTTTCACGTTCGTTGGTTGGTTGTTTTTTGTTGGCTGTTTTTTGTTTAACTCTTTGATGACTCTTTATTAAGATTTAAATTTTGTTGAGAGCTCTTTATTATGAAGTTAATAAGAAGGATTTGGTTCTTAGCAAAAGAGTTTATAGGCAAGATGTTTTAATGACTACTTAAAAATCACTTAAAACCGTTTTCCAAATAGGTAGTGTATTTATAAAAATGCAAACGTAAAGGGTTTCACTGCTTAATTTGATTTTACATAAAATTTAAAAATTATTAAACTTAATATTTTAATATTAAAAATAATAATTATCATTAAATGTAACAAACGTTTTTTTCATGTAATGATTAATTTTAAGTTTATTCAGATTTAATAAACTACCCCTGATGAAGTCGTGAAATTACGACGAAACGTAGGGAAAAAGTATGAAATACAAAATTTTTATTTGCTTATAGAAGAAAGTGACCAAAAAAGGCCGATCTAACATAAACATTCAAATTAATATTTTATTATTATTTAAATCTAATGTACGCAAATTGTGTGGGTAGACTAAAAACCTAGTTAAGGCAGATTATATTGTGTTTTGATTGATCTTAAATAGTGTTATAATGTAGATATGTTTTTGATTTTCTTAATTAAAGAGGTTCATCGAGGGAGTTTGACGGCGACAAACTAGATTTTCACATTTAAAAAATGTTCGCTCCAAATTATACCCAAACGCTCTAGAATTGCTTTTTTTCGGATAAAACTAAAAATCTGAAACATGCCAGATTTTTTAGAGGTTTAAATCCAGCACCATCGTAGCAATCCTTCAAAAGAATTTGGCAGTTATTAGCTTAAGAACCAAGTAACAAATTTTATTTTGACAAAGCCCAAAATCGCATTTTTTCGGAATAGAAAATAAAATCTAAAACTCAGGATTTTTCACAGATTTATTAATCCATCGACATCATATTGACATGTTTACAATATTTCTTCTTATTTTCTTAACTTTCACAATAAAGTTATACAAAATCCATAAGAAGAAGAAAAAAAAAAACATTTCGTACACTTCAGAAAATGAGGCACCCTGTAATAATATTTGTACCTAATTCGCACACAAAAAAAAATGTCCATGTTTATTATAATTGTATATGGATTTCTTTTTTATCTATTAATTTATTGATTTTAAAGAAACCCAGTTAATTTTCACACTATGCATACACTATTTATGTAAATAACACTTTGTGATACAGTTCAAATTATATTTCCTTTTTTCGACCGTGTTTGCGATTATTTTTCTTATTATTTATCTGTTAATACTTGTCAAATTAATGGCGCTTTAGTTTTAAGTGGGGAAGAATATGCAATTTCCAAATAAATCTTGTCCTGCATATCAAATTACTAGTTATTAAAGCTAATAAAATAGGTTTAGTATCCCTTATAAAACAAATTATAAATCAAGGATAAATAAACATTGAGAATTCATGTGTTTATTTTATGTTCATTCCATTTCATTTTAATTGTATTACATTTGTATTTGTGTAAGAGAGAAAGATATTATTTTTTAATATTTTCTTCTCCCTCCAAGTTCACACTATTAACACAAAATACATTCAACTTCAAGACATCTTAAAAGCCTCTTCAAAAGATCAATAAAAAAAGCTATATCTTTATAAGCACTTACAAGGACTTTAGTAAGAACTCTTTGTGCCCATACAGTTGGCTACTCCCCTTTGGTCCTTTTTGGGTCTTAATGACCTCTTTCAGATCGTTTGAACAGTTGAAAGCTCTTGTAAAAGTAATTTTAAAGATATCTTAAAGAGCCGATTGTGTTGCTTGGGTACTTTTTGAGCTAATAAGAAATTTAAATTTTTCCTCTAGGAAATCCCCTAAAACCCTTAAGTCCAAAGTTGGAAGAAAATCGCTTCAGCTGCTTAGGCTGCAGGTCGAGGTACAGACAGACAGATGGACAGACGGACAGAAGGACAGACGGACAAACGGACAAATGGACAGATGGACAGAAAGACAGAATTGCCGGATCCACTTTTTTCGCGTTATTATTATTTCGATTTTTTTTTGCACGAATCCAAAACTTGCCCTTTACATATCGCAAGTAAAAATTTATTATCATATTTCATGCGAGAGAGAGATACAGAGAGAAAAAGAAATTTTAACAAACTTGAAAAAAATCCAAGAAGCTTCACTTGACTCGCGTCGCGTCGTGTGGTTCATTGGCTCACACCCAATTGATAAGTATTATGTTATATAACTACGACCTCGATTGTAAGTTTTTTTTTAAAGAAAGCCATTCACTTCTCCTTTCACGTCAACATACTTATATGATACAAACATGTGTATATATGTTATATTTGTATCCTATAAGACAAACCAACAAACAAAAAATTAACTTGCATGTTAAGCCTTGACGCCTATCAAACACGTTAAAAACAGGCAGCCACTGAAATCCTGATTTGCTTATTCCAACTAATATTGAACTCATAACTGCTGTTTGTACCCACTTCCATTTCAATGATTTCCCAGATCAAGACCCCGACCCAGATAAATAATTTTTTTTATTTCAATTTCAATCAACGTAACTTATTATCCTTAAATGATAATCGAGGAACGAAAGTGGACACTTATAGCTATATATCTTAACGCTGAATAACCATTAATATGGACAGGCACTTTTGTCCAGCAATGCCTGCCGGAATAAAGTATAAAAATGTCTAAACAGAATGCACGCCTTGTGTATACGAGTAGACAAGTTAAGTCTCGGCGACCATTATTTGGTACCAAACCAATTCAGAGATCTGGTTTTGTCACGCGGCGGCAGCGGCACGGCAGCCGGTGCGGCGAAAGAAAGTTACTACTCCGGTTGTAGGGTGGAAGAGCATTTTCTTAAGCTTACAACACAATCTCTTTTTGCAATTCTTTTTTTTTTGTTTGTGTTTGCTTTTTAGTTTTTGTTGAACCATGGTAGGTATAGTAGTAAAACTTTCATCTTTCAAAGGCGTTTCCGGGTTGCATGCGTATGATGTGTCTCCTCCCTCCTCGTTCCCATATTTCTTCTCTTGTAATACTGTATTCTGTATTTAAAAAAGTTTTGCTTTTGAAGTTGAAATTTAATTGAAAATTTTCGTTTATTTTGTGCTTTTTAATGAGAAAAATTATACACTGTTTGGTTGGATTATTGCATCTTGATTAATTAGTTAGCAGCCAGAGCCAGGAGATTCTGAAAAATGATGTTTCGATTTTAATTGAAGAAAGTGAAAGGAAGTTTTGTTGTTCAGCTCAGTTCAATATAAATAAACCCACATATAAAACATAATAGCCATTGAGTTCAAATCGTTTGCCTTGTGTCTAAACTAATGGATGGTCGAACACTGAACAAACATAAGGTTAGAAAAGGCATGAATGTAGGCAAAATTATCATGAAGAATCTACGATGCCACAACCACATCACAACCATCCGACCAAACTATCCAAGTACCTCCTCTACCCATGTATAATATTGATGTGTTGTGTTTTATCTCTTCCAAAGTGCGTATAACAAATGGAAGGATTAGGAATAGTAATAAGAGTTATTATTAATGATCGCCAACGGTAACAACTTTCCGATCCAACTTTAAGCTAAATGGATCTGAAATGTTAGTTAGAGATTCAAGGATTTCCACTTTATCTAATAAAATGTTTGATATTGCGTAACGATGTGCATAAGATTGCATCGTTTGGGTTTTGAGTATGTCGAAGAAAAAGAAGTGGATTGTATGTAGTTATATGTAACTAGGTATAAGCAAAGTTACCTAGATTGTTAATACACAAAGTAATCGCTTTATTTTTAACACAACTTATTCGTAGGTTGCAGTGGTGTACCGGTATGGTGGATCAGGGGGCTCGGAAAAAATCGATTAAAGCCATGATGATGTGTGTGTTGTTAGTCAGAAATATAAGAATGAATGAACAAAATTGTTTATAAAAATATAAAACATATACATATCGCACCTCATATAGAACAATGGCACAAGTGCAAAAATTCAATTTTCTAAGTTAACTATGCAAAACGTCTCAGAAAAGGTTTTTCTTTCCAATGGAACAAAGTCCCAGTAGAAATTTTTCTCTCTAGGAAGCAGAAGTGGGTTCGTACCGTTACACTGTTTTAAATTAAATGTTTTGGAGATTCTTTGTTTTACCTTCTAGTTGTAAATTGTAATACGTATCTCCAAAAAACATTACTCCGATTTGTAAGACAACGTCCTAACTATGAACTCCGCCTTTTTGTTTTTTGATTTTACTTAAGTTTCGGCTAAACAAAGACGTTAGTGCCAGTTATGGCAGTTTTATCTTGAAAATTTAAATTATTTTAAATTGCGTATTCTGAAGAATCGAAATTTTTGGACTTTGTCGTTGTTCTATTGGAGGTGCGATATGTATACCTTCATGTTCACAATAAAATAAAATCAGCATATATACATTTTATTAGGGTTTGAAATTCTACAGGGGTCAATTTATTTTTCAAAATTCTGCCTTCAAAATTCTGCATCATAAATGGTTTTGGAAATGAACTAATCATTGCTAAAGCTGAAGTAGATGGTCCAAAAATATAGAAAGTATAAAACAAAATATTAATAAAGAAATACCTACAAAGAATTTTATAAATGAGAGAAACCTTAAGCCATATTGATGGGTTTCTTAAGCGAGTAGCAAGAAATATAGGTTTCTGTGGCTTTCTTGGATGTTCTTTTTTTGCATGCACTCAACTATGTGGTTATTTTTTTTGTTACATCGTTAATAAATCTTTTTTAAACAAATCAGTATAAGCAGAATTTTATATTTCAACTTATTACTTATCAGAACTTTAAAAAGCAGAATTTTTTTTAAACAGAACGGAAAAAAAGTTGAATTTTCAAAAGCTGAATTTTTGTAATGATAGGCAGAATTTTGAAAAGCAGAATTTCAAAACCAGAATTTCGGCCCAATCCCTCTATAATCAGCCAAAAATTCTGACATTATATGAAATTTTTTTGGAAACTCTTTCAAATCTATATATTAATACGCTTAGCAAATAATAAATTATATAAAGTTGGAAAGGTTTTGCCCCACAGATGTGCAGAAACCAAAGATTGTAGCTGATGTAGCCGTTAAAGCATTTATTGGATGGCCCCAAACCTATGAAAAATGACTCCAAACAAAAAATTAAAAATTGCCCCAAAATAAGTATAAGAAGCAACAACAACAGAAAAATTACAATCGTACAAAAAGTGATTGGCGTCGGTTTGGGATAGCCTTAAAAGTACCTTGCCTGGCCCACTTCGCGGGTTCAATAATTTTAACTCCCTTTTTGGTTCCTCTGTCCCGCTCACGTAAGGGTATGCTCAATCGCCTGGCAGGCGCCTAAGTTGTCAGTTGGTCTGTGATCAAAGTTTTTGTATTTTGGTTTAAGAATAAAAGTTTGGGCCATTTTTCATAATGAAATTTCACCCCAAAATTAACAATGAAAAAATGCCCCAAAACCATGAAAAATGGCGCCAATTCACTAATTTAAAACTTTTATTTGTTTTTGCTGTTTCCCGTATACATTTATGGGGATATTTTTCATTTTATGTTTGGGGCCAAGTCCACACTGAAGGGGTATTTCTGATTGTGATTGCTAAATAGTTGCCCAAAGAGCATATAAAAATTAGTTTAGTTTTTGACATTACAACACAAATGATACGATTAGTTTAATGGTTTTAAGGTGTCTGGCTGTCATAAGAGGTAAGGCCTTAGATAAAATAACGTAATCTTGCAACAATTGTATGGAACTTTAACATTCGCTTCCTCCTAATTGTCACAAAATTCAAGATTCGTTGTATCTATGTATTTGTTTTTGCCTACCATAGTATGTTAATGTTATAGTCTCAGAGCAGAGAGTGCGGAGTGGGAGTGGATGGATAATGCCACCAATAGAACTCAAGATATTAGCTTTTTAGGAGGACCCCGATTCCTCCTAAAAAGCTTGGAAATTTATAAAACGCAAAAACTCAATAAAACAAAGTCTCAACCAAAAAAAAAAAAACATTAAGATTCGCATAAAAAGCTAATAGTGAAACAACGCAAAAATCAAACAAAAGTAACTGTTGTAATCACAAAGTAATTAATAATTTTAGTAGGGAAAAATTTGTTTTAACTGAGGAAGGGTAATTTTTGGCTGATTTATTGTATGTTGCCGAAAAGTAAATATTTTATTATTTTCAAACTGAGCGGCAAAATATTTTCATATTGTATATATATATATATATATATATATATATATATATCTTAAACTCTTGGATAATTTTTTTAGCAAAAACTTATGAGCTTTGTCAAATTTTAGGGTATTCGAAAATTATGTAAAAAGATTTACAACAACAACTAATTTATAACATTTATTGAAGGTTAAAAAAGAAAAACAATTAAAATTACAAATTAATTTTGATGGCGAAGTTTTAAGATTCCGTGATTTATTCACACCAAAAACATAAATGTTAAAAAAGTAGCCAAGTGCTTCTATATACGAAAACCTTTGCGTAACAAATCAGTCGTAAAAGGTAGTGAGATCTAAAAGTACTCCAAGTTCTAAGTTTATTAATGCTAAAATCAAATATTTTAATTAGAGTAATATGGAAAAACCTCAAAATTATTAGAGAAATCTGTTATTTAGGGATGTTCAAAAGGGTAGTTATGTGCATTCAAGAGGACACAAGCGTCCACAGGTTTTTCTCAAAATCCACCTCTGTCTACCAACTCCTACTCTCACCTCCACGTGGTGAACATCGGGTGTCTAGTACCTCAGCTGGAGACGGGGTTTAAATCCCCGTGGAAAGCTGTTGGGGACAGCCAACGAGAGAGGGGGGGAGGAGTGTTCCCACTAAGGCACTTCTCCTTTCATCGAGGCGGCAGCGGACGAATTCTCTAGATGGAATCAACGGTGGCGTCTACAGTTCCAGTTAGGTTGAACTACTTAGTGAACACCTTATATGGGCTACTACGACATATTTGTAGCTCAGGCCTATAAGGAGCGGTTTATCCGGCTCCCTACCCTTGGAGTTATACGAAGGGTCTGGTCCTCCGGGTCGGGGGTTGTGCGTCGGGGTAACTTCCCTACCACGTAAAAAAAAGTTGTTCCGAAACAACAACAAGCCTCGGATATGGATGATTTTAAAGTTGACGACCCCAGCAAACAAAACAAGGACAATGAATTTCGGATCTGCACGTGGAACGTCCTGTCCTTATACAGAACACGTGCAGCCGAACAATTAGTGGAGAACCTGGACAGGCTAAAGGCTGACGTAACAGCCATCCAGGAAGTGCGATGGGATGGAGAGGGCGTACGGAGACTGAAAACGTGTGACATCTACTACGGCGGGTGCTTGAAGGAACAGGGTCAGCGGCTCTTGGGTTGTGGTTTTGTGATAAGGGGAAGACTTAGGCAAGAAGTCTTGGGCTTCCGAAGTGTAAGCGAGCGCCTGGTCACAATCCGCATCAAAGGCAAATTTAAGAACATTTCGCTGATTTGTGTTCACGCCCCCCATGAAAGGAGAGAAGACTCAACCAAAGAAGCATTCTACGATCTCTTGGAGACAACGTATGATATGTGCCCGAAGTACGACGTGAAGATCATTCTTGGTGACTTCAACGCAAGATTCGGAAAGGAGGGCTTCTTTGGTTCGATAGTCGGAGGACACAGCCTACACGACGAAACTTCCGGCAACGGACACAGGCTGGCAGACTTTGCGGCGGGGCGAAATGTCATCATCTCAAGCACCTACTTCCCACACCTCAATATACACAAGGGGACTTGGCGGTCGCGTGATCAAGTAACCGTCAACCAAATCGACCACGTTGCGATAGACGCGAGACATGCTTCCAGTATCTTGGACGTCCGAACGTTCCGAGGGGCCAACATTGACTCGGATCACTACCTGGTGGTAGCTAGACTACGTATGCGGATATCCATGACGCGACAACGCAGAGCAGATGCTGTGAAAAGATTCGATGTCGAGAAGCTTAAATCGCAAGAGACTGCCAGAACTTTTGCAGACCACGTAACTCTTAATCTCTCAGGAGGTCCGCTACCAGCATCAAGTGCAGAGGACCAGTGGGAACACTGTCAACAAGCCATTAGAAGTGCCGTCTCTGATGTGCTGGGTTTCACTAGGCGAGTACAACGAAACCCCTGGTTCGATGAGGAGTGCCGGCTAGCGCATGCAGCTAAGGACGAGGCCTACCAGGCAATGCTGCAGACTCGAACAAGAGCTGCTGAGAGAGTGGCCCGGGAGCTCTACGGGCTGAAACGAAAAGAGGAACGCCGACTTCTCAGGAGGAAAAATAGAGAGCACGAGAAGCGGGCGGTAGAGTCTATTGAGGGTTGTAGCGGTAGGGGAGATGTTCGAAAATTTTATCAGAGGGTGAAGCGATCCACCCAAGGATTCAAGGCTAGAACGGAAGCCTGCCGAGATGAGAGTGGGAATATGGTAGTAGACACACAGTCAGTGCTGAGGATCTGGAAAGAACACTTCTCTAGACTGCTTAATGGCGAAGACAGCCAAGATGCCGCTAATAGGCAGAACGCTCCATTCAACTTGGACGATGATGGCCAAGAGTTCCGTCCACCCGACCTAACCGAAGTTCGGCTGGCGATATCCAAACTTAAGTCGTACAAGGCTGCAGGTGCGGATGGCTTACAAGCCGAACTATTTAAATCAGCGGGAGATGAATTGGCTAGGAGCATACACCAGCTCATCTGCAAAATTTGGTCGGAGGAAAGTATGCCCGATGAATGGAACCTCGGTATAGTGTGCCCCATCCATAAAAAGGGAGATGTTCTGAAATGTACCAACTACAGAGGAATTAGTCTCCTAAACGTCGCTTATAAAATCTTGTCGGCCATCCTGTGTGACCGCTTAAAACCTTTTGTCAACGATCTGATCGGCCCTTATCAGTGCGGTTTTAGGCCAGGCAAGTCAACCGTCGATCAAATGTTCACACTCCGACAGATTTTAGAAAAATCCCGGGAATTCCAGATCGATACACACCACCTTTTTATCGATTTTAAAGTCGCGTATGATAGCGTGAAAAGGGACGAATTATACAGAGCCATGTCGAGTCTCGGCATCCCTGCCAAACTCGTCCGCTTGTGCAGGATGACGATGGAGAAATCTCGCTGCTCCGTCAAAATTGGTAAGAACACCACCGATTCCTTTGATGTTGAGAAAGGATTGAGGCAAGGCGACGCGTTATCATGCAACCTATTCAACATCGTTCTTGAAGCCATTGTACGCAACGCACATGTCAACACCAGCGGTACAATCTATCAAAAGTCCGTTCAATTGCTTGCATATGCGGATGACATAGACATTGTCGGCAGAACGAAGCGAGCTGTGGCAGGGGCATTTGCGAGCATTGAATCGGAGGCGGCTAGAATGGGATTGGCGGTTAATGAGGACAAGACGAAGTATATGCTGTCATCGAGAGAGGAATCTCAACATCGTCGACTCGGGCAAAATATCACGATGGACAGATATAACTTCGAAGTTGTCAAGGACTTTGTCTACCTGGGCTCCACTATTACATCGCAGAATGACATCAGTGCAGAGATCAAGCGAAGAATTACTCTTGCCAACCGCTGTTTCTTCGGTCTAAGAAGGCATTTAAGTAGTAAGGCCCTCTCTCAGAGAACCAAGGAGACTTTATACAAAACCCTAATCATCCCGGTCCTGCTTTATGGGTCAGAAGCATGGACACTGAAAGATTCGGATAAAAATCTGCTAGGGTGCTTTGAGAGGAAGATTCTTCGTGTGATTTTCGTGTATCGAAGGAGTATGGAGGAGAAGATTCAACGACGAGCTATACGGGCTATACAGCGACGTTGACCTGGTCAAAAAGCTGAAAATACAGCGGCTTAGATGGCTGGGGCACGTGGAGCGTATGGACAGCAACGCACCTGCCCGACGAGTCTTCGAATCCAACCCCGATGGGGTACGCAGCAGAGGAAGAACCCGTAACAGGTGGCGCAATCAAGTGAATGACGACATCAAAGCACTCGGTGTGCGCAACTGGAAGCGGCTAGCTAGGGACAGAGCTGGCTGGAGGGGCTTGTTAGTTGAGGCCGAAGCCCACCCTGGGCTGTGAGCGCCATCAAAAGTAAAGTAAGTAAGTAAGATTATTTAGGGATTACTGACTTAAATTGAGTTGGTTTACTTGGCACATTTTCTTTTATTATCTAATTACTTAATTTTGAAATGAAAACTTGACTAGTAAACCAATTCAATTTAAGTCAGTAATCATTAAATAACAGATTTCTCTGATAATTTTATAGGTCAAAACGGCTCGAGCGATTTTTATGAAATTTTTTGTGTATATTTGGTCAATATGAAAATAGGTTGCTAGGTTATAACGGTGTCCCTATTCAGACTTTTTTTTTAAATTTCAAATACGGTATTGGCATACATTTTTTCATTAGTAAGTACAACAATTTGGTCTTTTGTGTGTGTTATAGTAAATAATGACAGCACGACGCACGGTCTCTTCTTTGATGAATATCAAAAGGATGTGAATGGATGGAATCTATGACAGAAGGAGGAATGAAGCGTTCTATCCTATCGACAAATTATCGTTCTATTTTATAGATCACGCTCGATCAATTTTATCGATAGTTAAAAACAGCAGAATATTCGCTATAAATAATTTATATGGCAGAAAAACGTTTTACCGGGTCATTTCTGTAGGCAAAAGACGGACTGAAAGCAAAATATCGTAGGCTCGGGAAGACCATTTTTCAACTGCACAATGCCAAACACTGTCAAATCCTTACGTACTTGCTCGATATCTACGTGGAATCTATCCTCAATTGTGAATAAGTTGTGTCCACTTTCATTGTACTGAGGTAACCGGCCCACTACAGCTGCATCTGTAAAGGAGCCAAAAATTTCTAACAGAACTGCGACACACAACAACATCACACGTTTAGCTTTAAATTTATATTTCACTTTCGATTTAGGCTTACGTTCGATTTCTCTGGTGTCCTGGGTGTTCATACGACCCGATGAGATACTTCATGAAATGCTTGATTGTACCGATATTTCTGAAGTGCTTAGTACCGATATAGTGCTGTGACATTATTCTTATAAATAGAACACAAGATTCACGAAAGTTTCACGATGCGCACCGTCCGCGTCATTGCCAGCAGCTTAACCGCCAAACACAATTTCGTTTAGAACAGCGTTTTCCGGGTCAGCTTGTTTTTTTTTTAAATACATTTTTCATTTAAAACTGCATTATTTTACACAGTTTTTCAAAAGCAGTTTTTTGAAAATTTTTAATTAAGTTAAAATTTTGTTTTTGAAAACTCTGTATTTCGAAAGCGACAAAATCAATTATTTTGGAGTTTAGTATTATTCTGGGTTTCCACTTGTCCTTGTAAGACATAGCTTGACAGGACAGGGTGGGTTATAATTTCCCCCTACTACTACTTTGTGTGTTTTTTTTTGTTGGTAGTACCCACCCTGTCTTGTTAAAGTGCGTTAATTTGCGTCTTTCAATGAGAGGTGGAAACTTAGCATAATATTGGCGTGTTCAGGAAAGGGAGATTTCGGAAGGCCTCAGCGAAAAATTTTAGTTTGGCTGTAAAAATATTAAAGAACCAAATTTTTGACGGAGCAAAGTCTCCGATATCTCTCTTTCCCGAACGTGTGACACTTTATATAGATAAACTGAAATATATTGTTACGACCTTAAATAAAAAATCATTAGGCTTCGACCTTAACAATTCAAACGAAAGAAAATACAACCAAAAGAGAGAAGAAATAAATAAAAGATGAAAAGAAAACGTCCAATAAAAAGTCTTCGAAGCGATCCCGCCAATTTAGTCTTGAATTGAATTGTCATCGAGAAGCACATTTTTTCTTTTCTTGGAATTAACTTTAAATAAAAACCATTAAAAAGCATTTTAATATTTCAGTTTTTATTTCTAGCTGGAAATTGCAACAATATTGATCCTAGAACAAAACCACTACCTTTGTGAATTAGGTTTTTAAACATTCCTAGTAATGTGCTTTTTATTAGTGGACAGAAATTTAAACGGTTCAACGATAACTAATATTAAGAAATACTCTTGGAGAATTTTTCAATTTGTATTTTTAGTTTTTTTTTTGGAAAATGGTTCTCAACGTGGTTGCCCAACGAACTAAATATTACGCTAAGAGTGTACAATTATTTTATTATTATTGGAAAGGAAGGAATTATTTCATTTAATCGTGAGATTTTACTGTATTGTGGACTTAAGGTCTGAACAATATAGTAAAAACGACCGAAACGTCAGTTAATTTTTTTTTTTAAATACAATTGAAAACCTATTTAAAGCCCACAGCCACAAAAGGCTACTTAAATGTGAAAGTTCATAAATATTCTTCAAGTCAACATTAGACTGACAGTTAATTGCCTCGTATTTTTTAAATTAAGTTGCAAAGGTAGCAATCAATTGTATGTACTACATATGTATGTATATGTATGTATATTTTTCCTTTCTTTCCCCCTTTTATTTTGTACTCATGTTCATTAAATAAAATAAATCATAATCCTTATCTCTCTTTCTCTATACACCTACTCCTACATGCATTAAAAGATACACAAATAATAAGAAAAACATCAAAGATTTTTATTAAGATGAAATTAGTAACGTTAATGTGTTGAAAGACATAATTTTGTTATTACAGTCATGTGTAGGTAAGGTAAAAATTAAGACTGTTTTTCTGGTTCAAAAGGTTCATATATGGTTATTCAAAAGTTCTTAAAAGCATTTTCTCTAAACGTCGTCCTTAGAAGATTTCATACAAAAAATCTTTTAAAAATTGTTCAAAGAGTATATGTACATATAGTCGAAAGAAAGATTTATTTATTAGGTACCTATTCGTACCTAAGGTTCGTTTTATTGGTAATGTAACACATTAAACATATACCCTTTGTGAGAGTTTATTTTCTTCTTTTTTTTGTATCTATCTTTTGATGACGAATGTATTGAACCTTAATTTAAGTAGGTATACAAATTCGTAATCTTCAAAGAAACATGTTTTCAATCATATTAAATCTACTTCCATATATATTATATATATATAGAGAGAGAAAATCCTCTTCATACAAAAGGAACATCCCTACATAATATAGTCCTTAAAAATTTCACGATTGGTAAATCTTGGGAAAATATGTTAAGTACCCTAAAAAAGTATCTACTTGTATGAGAACAAAGCTGTGAATATATTTTTATGAGATTTTAAGTAACATGTTTTTTTAATATATTTTATGAATTATTGTTATGCTAACATGGCAATTTATTTATCGGTAACAATCTCCTCAATATAAAATGCCACAAGTTTATTGAGAATACACATAGAAGTAAATCTATTGATAATAATTTCCATATTTATTGATACAAATCGCCTAAGTTAAAAATCGAGCTTCAAAAAAAAAAAAAAAAAAATTGCAAACTAAATGGAAAAATGGACACCCATATTTCTGTGATGCGATAACAAAGACCTTTCTCATTTTTCATGTCGAAAAAAAAAACAGACTTTTTTGAACTTTCGACGAATCTGTGATAGGATAGTTAATAGTTTTGCTATTATTAATTGTCTTAATTTTTGAAACTTTAATTAAAATTTAGCTTCATAAAATATTTACGATAACGATTACTCTGCACTTGACATTTACTATTTTGTTGTTTTATTTTATTGTTAAACTAACTTATCGTTTGAAATTTAATGTCAATTTTTAAGGTACCTACCTAGGGTTATCCTTTCATTTTTCAGTTAAGAAAATTTCAATATAAAGTCTGCTGTCAAACTAAATGCACAATCTTAAATCGTATCCGGTATGACTTTTTTGTATTTTTATCGTTAACAATATCCTTTTAAGTATCATCCAAAATACAAGTACAGCACAAAAAAAAAGCCTCAAATATTGCTCCTTTGTAGTCTGAAATGTCATTTGCATTATATTCCTTTGGCGTTCAATAACGTATCTGTTAAGTACAGACAATAAACCAGGTCAATTACTCATTATATTATAGAATGCAAGCAGCATCCATACACCTTACACCCAATACTTACACACTCACTCACCCTAAAATGCTATCAAACAAAGGAAATTTGTGATTTATTCCCGTACTTGACACCCTTTAATACGAACACACAAACCAAGATTCGGTATGTTTCTGTAAGCCGAGAAATACACTACAAACATCCATTACATCCATTAAAATCAACTCAAATTAAATGAAAACCCGAAACAAAAAAATTCGGGTTACAACATCTAGATCTAATCAAATGGCAAAGCTTCAAGCATCCATCAGACATAGAAGCTGCAGCAACTCGAATCCATCTTTTTATCTATCTACATATCTATTTATCTAGTTGTTGTTTTTGCTGTTCGGCTTCTAAGCATGGAAAGAAAAACACTGATTTTGGAGAGGTGAATTTTAACAGTTTCTTACCTTCGATAGGTATAGAATTAAATCAATCTTCATTTATAAGCAAGCAGCGAATAAAATGTATCTGAAAGCCTAACCACATACTATGTTTTGACAAAAATGTTGTCCTTAAGCTCGTTTCACACACATTCGGTTTCATTCGGTTCGGTCTCTATTCGGTTTGTATTCGGCTGTGCCTGATATGTGTGAAACGATAAAACGGCACAAATAAAAACCGAATAGAAACCGTATAGCACCGAACGATCCCTTGACACGAACAGGTTTCATTCGGTTTCAAAACGGAACGTATTCGGGTCTAGGGCACACAAAGTAAACGTAGCGTTCACACACATTCGGTTCGTTTTCGGTTTTTCTGTTTTTTTTTTTTTTTTTTTAATACATTTTATTTAATTTTAGTTATTATTGGGTACAAACCGAATATGAACCGTCTGTGGGTGAAGAGGTCTTGCCGGAAACCGAAATCGAACCGAATACAGACCGAACCGAATGAAACCGAATGTGTGTGAAACGAGCCTTACAATCCAGTTTTGAATACAGTGGTTTTGACCAATCAACCGAATTTTCTCTGTTTGAAAAAGTGCTTATAATTTGAAAATTATTCAACGGTCATTTTGTTGCGGTAAATTTTACCACAACCAGTTTCACTGGCCTATTTATTATCATTTATCCATTTTTCCGTTGTGGCTTCAAAATGCTCTAAGAGTTCAGTAGATACCTGGTTTCCATCAACCAGAGACTTGTTTTTAAAGTATTTTTGAAAAGCAACAAGTTACTTGAGCGAAATCGAGTGGAACAGTTGGTTCCAAAATACTATACTTTGTTTCCATGTAGACGGACGGTCTCATGTTGATGTGCCGGCGGATGTGCTGAAGATATAAGCGAGTCAGGCGGACTCTTACTTATAATCTGAACGAACATCCTAAATTATAACGTAATATTACGTAATTTAAGATTTAACGTACATTAACTTAACTTTATTGTCAGCAAAATGGGTAGTTAACAACCTTTAACTCTTAAAATTTTATCTTTATTTAATTGTAATATAAAGGGTTAACAGAACAGTAAATTTATGGTTTTAGAAATATGCCTCTTTCATCTCGAAATAGTTAATTTTTAAAATGATTACCTTGCGCTTCTAATCACTTGCGAAAATTTTGTAGTAACTAGAAGAATGCAAAAATTTTTTCTCCATTTTCTTTTAATTCTTTTAATTTTTCTCGGAAGGTTATAGAACAAGAGCCCACAGCAAATTTAGGGGTGTGAAAGTGAACCGAAAAAAAAGTATTTGAGCCGAAAGGTGTGGTAATGCTTATGAAAGAAATGCAAGTCTTGCAGTCCCTAGAGGCGACTTAAGATGCGTTATAGCAATTTGAGCCCCTGATTACAGATCGGTATGGAGGCGGCATTTACCTTACCAGACCGTAAGAACTAAAATGCCCTTTTATTTTTGTATGTAAAGTCAGAAATCCCTTCTATCATTCCTTTTTTAAATAAAGTTCTTTTAGTGAACAGTATTTGAAATATTAATTTTCAAACTCAAAATTTTGAAAAAATAAATATAAATGTTCAAAATACTTTTTTCAAAATTTCACATAATTAGGTATTATTTTTTCTTTCAAAATTCAATGCTCTTATCAAATCATAGGCAAATACTGAAAACCGGATGATTCTAGGATCTTTACTTTTCAAGATATTAAAAAAACTTTCTCATAAAACTAAGAACAAAGCGGATAAATGATCATTTAAACAACGTTGATTATCATCAGCTTCGTTTTTTCTTGTTTTTACTAAGAAGTTGGTTTCTTTATTTTGTAATATCTTGAAAAAAAAAAAATCCTAGAACCATCCGGTTTTCAGTATTTGACTATGATTTGATAAGAGCATTGAATTTTGAAAGAAAATATTGTACCTTATAAGGTAAAATTTTGAAAAAATGTATTTTGAACATCTATTTTTATTTTTTTTTTCAAAATTTTGAGTTTGAAAATTAATATTTTAAAAACTGTTCACTAAAAGAACTTTATTTAAAAAGGAAATGATAGAAGGAACTTCTGGCTTTACATACAAAAATAAAAGGGCATTTTAGTTCTTACTGTTGTTTTTTAAATTTTTTTTTAACCCATTTCTTTTAAATTGTTCGGGTTCTATAAACGGTCTGGCAGGGTAAATGCCACCTCCAATCGGTCTTGGACATACGGATCTGTAATCAGGGGCTTAACCTAGGGATGGATACAAATTATTTTGGTTCATACAATCATCCTCAAAGTTGATTTTTGTAGGTTTTCAAATTGCTCCAGCGACTTAGACTATTAGTTTTGGGATGGGTCTGAACTCGGCCATTAAGATTCGGCAAGTTTTGGAACGACATCCAACAACTTGCTGAATTCGTGAATGTGTGTGTGAGAGTAAAGTTTCGCTGAGATTCTACAACGGAGGTTTTATGGGAACAAGAAGTCTTTCCAGAAAGCCGTGATCCAGTGACCGATTATCACGAAAACGTAGGACTGAATGCATGAATGGAATGGTCGAGGGCGGAATAAAAAAAAGCTTAGAAAGTTCACTTTTTAGAGAGGGATCTAAGCGAAAGGTTTAATTTTTGGGAACGAGAAAAATTTTGAAGGAAAAAAAATCGAGAGAAAGATTTTTGTAAAATAGAATAATCGAGGAAAAAGTTGTCAAATTTTGATGGAGAAATTTTTGAGGTAAAAAGAAACAGCAGTCGAGGTGATAGAGGAAAGAGGCAGAGAAAACAGATAAGTACAGTGTTGAATTCGAAAAAGAATTCTATTTGGATTTGTTTTTGTATAATTAATTATTTAAATTCTTTTCCAAGTTTGTGGGACACGGTATTCAAGGCGGTTTGTTAACGATCCATTTTCTAGTTTATGTTTGTTCTTTTGGTTTACGGCTGAACGGTTTCCCGTACGCTATTTTAAGTTATCTCTTTGTTACTATTTTATTTCTTTTCTTTGAAACATTTTTGGGTTTTTATCCTGGGTCTTCCACATAATTTTAAAGCCACTTTGGCAACAAAAACTTGATTTTATTGTATAACTTCTCTCAGTATTTTTTTTTCTCAATAGTTTTGGAATTTTCTTTTGAACAAAAATTCCTGGCGCCCATTTTGTGCAAGTACACCTATACATGTTTTTATTATCCCTCTTTTATTAAGGAATAGAACACAGATGAAGCGAAACGAAAATTTGTCATACAAAAGTTGGCACATCGAAATCATAAACGAAAAATTTTGTTCTCGTTTTGCTCAGCATTACGCAGTTCGATAATGAAAAGAGAAAATCGTAGTAGATTAATAGAGTCAACTCTCCACCTTTTTCCGCACAGAATTTATTGTCCGGAATATTATTGCTGGTGAAAAAGCAACAGTTTTTGCTTTTTTTTAAAGAAACAAAATGTACGAAAATTATAAGTAGTTTAAAATTCAATGTTTTCAAGAAGAAATAAGTAGATAATGAGCCACACCATTCTTTAAAACTACATATGAACAGAACAGAAAAAAAAATGTTTGTATGAATAATTTAAAATATATTTCGATATTTATTTTTTTTTTGTTTTATTATTATTTTTTTTGACATATGTGACATGTATAGAACATCTCATAGAGCTCTCCATAAATATTTTTCGTAGCCTTTTCGTTTATGTTTTCTCTATTGATGTGGAGAGTATAGACATTTGTCGTTTCGCTTGAGCTGCGTTCTAGGCTAATTGAATAAATTATTCGATTAATAAAACCCCACGAATTGCTGAACCCACCCCATTGTTGAGATTCTGAGTGACATCTCTACGTATATGTGTTGTCGGTTGTGCAAATTATTAAACGCACCCATCGTTTGACAGATCGTCATTTTAATCGAAGTCGCGACAAACATCGTTCTTGTGCATATTTTTTTTTATAATTATTCGTTTGTGATTATTTGTGTTTGGATTCAGAAACTCCAATTGTGTTTTGCAGACATAAGATCTGCCGAAAATCGCGTTAAATAATTTCACAACAATTTAAAGTTTTTAGGTTTACGCTTACGCTACGCGAAACGTCCGGGCGTCAGCAAAATATTGACGCCCGGCAAGCAATTGAATGGTGTTTAGTGGATATTTTAAAAGGGAAAAGTTAGGAATAAATTCAAATGAATTCGTTCTCAAAAAATGCTTCACAATATTACAAAATGGCCACTCTGCCTAAGCAATGTGTATCCGGAAGCCTAAAAAAAAATAATAAAAAAAGAAACAAAAATACATATACATATACCTGTCAACACGAAAATAGCAGTAGTTTTATAAAAATTAAGCAATTTTTTAATACTCTTAGCTCTGAACTCACTCATTAAAAATGAAAGCACTCAGCTTAAGAGAAAATATTAAGCATGATAAAAAAAAGAGAAAACAACAGGAAACAATTCATGATAATAGAGAAACAGTTACTTTTGCTATTGTAGATCTTATTTCGTGTGCACATTAAAATAGCAGTGGTCTGTAATAATTCAACATTTGTTTGGATTAATTGAAAAATTGTCTAAAAAACAAGATTAAAATAAGTGAGTTTCTTTTAAAAAATATTTTTAACTAGGAACGGGCTTTTACAATAACGGTTTTCTTTTTGAATCAACAAAAGTGGGTCGTGGTAAGCATTGCACCGGTGAGCAAGGAAGTTTTATACTGTCGCTACGTAGAGAACGGAAATCTTATACCGAAATCCAGCGTATTTATCATGCTCCGCCAAAATGATAGCCAACGCTATACAATTCATTAAAACATCTGAAAACAGTGGTGGAATAAGAAAAACAACATGCCAGGATGAAAGAAGGATTGTGAGATCAGCCAAACTAGATCCAAAAAAGTCAGCTAAACAAATCAGAAAAGAGCTAAATTTGAAAGTAAGTGATATGACCGTTCGAAGAACACCATTGGAAGCAAAATTACCAGCACATAGCCCAAGAAAAACGCCTTTACTTACAAAAAAAACATAAGGAAAATAGTTCACTAGAAAATTTGCCTCCTTTAGAAATTCAATAGAATAAAAAAATTACGTATACACCCGAGTGCACCAACCACACTGTGTTATCGTTAATTATTGTATAAGTATGTGTTTCATCACAAACCGTTCTTTTTTTTGTATTAAGGATAGAAAAAACATTAAAAGATTTTTTCTGCATGAAAATTCATGATTGCATGTTTCTAAAATTAATTAATTTTCTCAATCTTTCCCAAAGTACAATTTTGTTTAGTTTCAATCAATATATTTTTATATTTTAATTACTGTTTAATCTTTCTTTATTAGCATGTCTGCTGAAATTCTCCTTAACTTACATTATCTTGATATAATGAAACTATGTACATAAGAAGGTATAAATGTAAAGAGATGGAGGGCATATATCAAAATCAATCGAAACAATAGGAAATATGAAAAACAGGTGTGGTGCTTTATATGCTGATGAATTAACAACAATAAGGTTCTGAAGGGTAGCATACGCCACGCCATGCCGCCACCACGCCGACTGACTTAACAAGGTGGGGGAAGCGATTACGAATGAAATGGATTTCCGCACGATTAAACGATTTCTTTTTCTGTGTAGTAGCTCCTCAATAACTACCTACCTCACCCATTTCTTGTTGTGTGCTGAGGTAGAGTCTTTGGTGCTGCTGTAGGTACCGCCACGAAAGCTTGCTTCAGTTTGAAGAATGCAAAAAAAGTATCCGAATGCAATATGTTGGCGCTTGAGATTAAACTGATTGATGTTGTGTTTGTACTATGAGAGGTCTTTGTCTTAAAGTTGCATGATGCTTTGTTTTGTGTGTGTTTGTTGTTGGTTTCAATCGATGTTATTTTCATTAATCAGCCTTCAGACATTAGCCTGACCTCTATCATTAGAGTAATTTACCCGGAGGCTTTATTAAGGTCGAGGTCTATAGTCCATTCGTACAACCATCGGGATTTTATTATAAGTTTTGAAAAAATTGCAGTCTTGTATTAAAGAAGTAAGTATAAATGGAGCACTGATGTTGTCTCCGCAAAAATGTTAATAGACCGCTAAGTTTTAAGTGGAAAATGTTGAAGACGTGCCAAAAGATTTCTGAGTTGTATATAGTTTAAGGCAGCTGATGCTGCCTTTTAAAATTCACCAACTTTAAAGTGAAGGCAACAATATTGTAATGATAGAAAGTTTTGGACAGGTGTTTATTTTTTTAGCGTTTTTTCACCTTCACTTTTTGACGAATTACTTATTGTGGCGTGCACTGCACATCTTGCAGGTATCATAATTTAAATGATCATGTTAAGAGTTAAGCAACCCCTCGCACCGAGTGAATTTTTTATTTAAACTTACATTTGGAGGTTATGCATTATTTTTACGAGGGCCTTAACAATGATGTTATATATTCACCCATATAAATTAGAAATTTATATTTATATGATTTATATTACATGCAGTATCTCCTATAAATAAATATTTAAAATGCTTTGAAATAATTCAAGAAATTATACTTTTACTGAATAAGTTAAAATGAAGACAAATAATAGCTTGAAATAATATCTCAAAGATTCATTAATTTCTTCAAACATTGCCTTATTAGTATTTCAGCAATAAATACTATAGGTACTTCTCGTATATGGCAAGTTTATGAATTGATACCGAGAATTGAACTCGAGATTTTAATCAAATTTGCTTTTACGATAATATGAAAGGTGAAAAAAGTGGCTCTCGCAATTATGTTTGTCTGTCTTTCTGCCTCTCCACGCAACCAACAACCTAAACGACTGAATGAATTTTCTTCAAACTTGGTACCTATTGTTTTTTGATTTTTTAGGAGCAAAAAACGGTTTGTTCCTGCAATACAATAGTTTTTAGCGAAAGAAGAAACGATTTTGTTAAAAAAAAAATCAAAGAATTATAATAAGGAAAGGCTACTTCTTAGTGATTTTTTTTTTTCAAAAATAGTTATTTATTAATTTTTTTTATATATGTATTCAGCGCACGCTAAAGTGGTTGTGATGGTTAAAAAGTGGTTAAAATGTTATACACAGCACGAGCGATTAGGTATGTTGGAGAGGATTTGAAAGGAGATACCGATGCACATTGCTTTGAATGTCTGTAAATCACAATGGGACGGGAAAATTGAGCTGGGTGGAGCATTCCATATTCGTGTAGTGCTACTAAAGAAAGTATCTCTGTACTTAACAGTTCCGAAGTTGGGCTCAAGGGTAAACTGATGGACTTTACTAGAAGCGCGAGTATTACGATTGAATTGTTAAAGGGGAGGAATGCAACTGGCTATTTCACTAGAGCACTGTTTGTTGAAATAATGGTAAAATAACGAAAGGCACGAAGCATTTCGATGGTGCTCAAGAGATGAGAATGTTTCCGTTATAGTTCTTTTACCTATCATTTTAAGAGCTCCCTTTTGAATTCTATCCAATAGACTCAAACGGGTTACTGGTTTGGTTATTGATTTTCTTGTTAACGGATCTGTGAAAAATATCAAATCAATGTAGCATTACGTACAAAGACCCCAAACACGACATGCAAGAATTTCATATTTGCATATCAATAGTATGGACCTTTCTTAAGATAGCTTTTCCTACGATAGCCCACCTAAGATTTAAATACTCATTTTTATTGAATTTGCTTTGGCATCGGACTTCGGTTTGTTTCAACGCGTTAACAAAAAATTACTTCGAATTCTACATCAAGTCTGTCAAGTCTTGCGATGGTCAACGCACAATACTGCCAATGGGATGACAGACTTTTCTGTCGCTTCAAAGTAACATGGATTGACATTCATCTATTTCAAAGATTTTGTTGAGGTTTTTTAATCCATCATTATCGTAGCCATCCTTTAATTGAATTTGACAGTTCATACGGCAATACATATGTAAGAAACTAAATTATGCCGTACGAATATTTCAATGCAAATGTCACCCAAAAGCCCTAAAATCACCTTTTCCCGCGCAAATTAGAAATTCAGATTTCTTTCAATTTTGTGAATACATTATCTTCGTAGCAATCTTTCAACTTACTTTGACCGTCTATGTCTTGAAAAATCGGTAGCAAAATGCTCCAAATTTCACCCGAAATCCCCAAAACTCTCATGTTTCCCAAACAAAAAATATACTCTCAAAAATTATGATTTTTAAAAAATATTTTGTAATACATCATAATCATAGCCATCCTTCAATCATATTTTACAGTGCCAGAAAGAGTATTTAATTCCTCAAAGTTATCTACATCTTTATATACAAGACTGAACGAGTCCACTTGCTTCTCTACTGGCTTCACAACTGGCTTGGAAAAAGTTAAGCCAGTTGACGGACAAGTTGCTCAGGGTTGTATGTGTTCTTTAAAAATGTTTAATGAATTGTAACTTGTAAGCCAGTACTGGCTCGTGTGGCCTCAGGGTACAAAGTATTTTTTTTTTTACGATTTTTATTGTTTTACTTGCTCTATAGAGAAAGTATTGTTTTGAGTCACAAAAAACATCGACGATATAATCAGAACTAGCATTACGATAATGCAGAAGTCCAAAAAAGTGATTTTTAATCGGCGTTGGACTATTTGTCTGTACGTCTGTGTGACCTGATGTATGTACATCGATTTGCCGATTTGCTTCAAACTTGATGTGATAAACCTTAAATCAGGAGGAAAACCGCAGCAAAAGGAATAAATGTCGTAAATAAGGTCAACCGAAATGACCCAACAAAAGTAAGATTGTTAAACATATCAATTCGTGTAGGTCGTTATACTGAAACAAGAGATGCTGGAACGCCCGACCAACACGAACCACGAATTGGACAAGTTAGAGTTCAAGATCACCTGGAACAACAACGGCGCAAAGCAAATGCTTTGAAACCGGCTGAAACGCGAAGCCAACGTGAATCACGCATAAATCCGTTCAAAAAAAGTTTATGAAATGAAAAAAATCAATTTTTACTTGGAAGCATTTAACTTCGATAAAGAAAACGATTACAAGAATCACGATATTGCAATTGGCCCAATCCACAACGAGATTCGACAAAGAGCCACCCGGAATGTGCTGTTTTTCGAATACAGGAAAAGTAAAATTATCATCACTGGAGCCGCCACCACTGGGAGCCACCAGAACAACTTTGTATGTATTTTTATGGCTGACCTGAGACTCAAAATATTTTCTGCAAAGTATTCGCAAATACAACACATGTTTCCAAATGACTTCGTTCTGCAACAAAATTGACAGCCACATAATGCTGGTTTCATGCCACCATCGAAATGCAAGGACAAAACTATTTGAGGCTATTGTATGCAAAAGTTTTTAGTTCAGCTGCGAAACTTTTCTTGCGAGCGAGCAACATGGGTTTATGAAAAAGAAATCTACTGTAACTAATCTTCTTGAATTTACGTCTTTTACAAATAAAACTGTTGAGAATGGCCAATAAGTTGACTGTATCTATACTGACTTCAGTAAGACATTCGATAAGTTGTCTCATAGTCTTATTTTATTTTAACTTTAATCTCATGGTTTCCCTACAATTTTTGTTTAATGGTTTAAATCATATTTGAAGGGGAGGACTTATCATGTTTTTTTTAGAGGAATCATTTCTGATTCAATAACTGCGGACTCTGGTGTACCTCAAGGTAGTCATACTGGTCCACTTCTCTTTATAATTGCTATCAATGATGTTTTTTCGATTAAATCCTTTAGGGTACTTATCTACGCTGACGATATAAAGTTATTTAAGATCATCAAAAACCAGTCTGATCCCGTTTCTCTTCAAAATGACCTAAATATTTTTTCTGATTGGTGTTTACATAACAATCTTTTTTTGAATATTTCAAAATGCCAATCGATGTCCTTCTTTAGAAGAAAAAATCCAATAGCATTTAACTACAGCATGTGATCTAGGTGTATACTTCTCACAAAATCTTAACTTTACACCCCACATTGAGAAAATCGTTAAAAAATCTAATGCAATGCTTGGTTTTATTAAATGTTGGAGCAAGGAATTTTCGTGTAGCCGCGTAACATCTTGCCTCTACAACTCTTTTGTTCGTCCCCACTTAGAATATGCGAGTACTGTATGGTCACCCCACTATTCTGTACACATTAATCGCATCGAATCTGTCAAGCGTAAATTTGTCCGTTTTGCATTAAGACATCTGAATTGGAATGATCCCAATCACATTCCTCGTTTTAGCAATCGCCTTATTCTGTTAAATATGGCATCTCTAGATGCCACAGAGTAACCGATGTTATGTTTTTACACCAACTCCTGGTTGGTTGCATTGAATCACCGGTTCTTTTAGACGAAATTCATTTGATCGTTAGAAGTCATAGTTTTCGGAACCCTGATATTTTTCATCTCGACTTCCATCGTACCAATTAAGGTCTCAATGAGCCACTGACTCGAATGAAACATGAAGCGAATATAAACCATAAAGTTTTTGACTTAAGTTACTCAAAGCTTACATTTAAGCACAAGCCGTACGGGCGTCCTTGATATTCACCAGCACTAATCTGCCAATATTATCTGTTTTGTTTTGGAATACATCATAAAAGTGTTTAGGACTGGCCACGAGACGAGAAAAGTCTCGGTCTCTATCTCGGTCTCGCATGATGAGACCGAGTCGAGACTGCCTTTTAAGCAACCGAGACGAGACCGAGACCGAGACGAGACTGTTTATTTGGCCGAAATTTACAGAGAGTCTAATAATTTAAAAAATTCAATTTCAGTTAAATATTTATTTTCTTCTGCTCATATTATAACGATAATCGAAAATATTTCGTTCCAATAATCGACAGTTTGTCCAGAAATCGTATTTTTCGGAGACGAGACCGAGACGAGACTTAATTATACGAGACCGAGACGAGACTGAAAATTTCCGATTTTAAAGAGACCGAGACGTGACTTACGAAAGTTTCGCAGAGTATCGTCTCGTGGCCAGCCCTAAAAGTGTTGCCACGCTTTATTTATTTGTTTGTCTATTTAATGTTTAACTTGTAATTATGTATATTTTTTATTATGATCTATGTTGTCTTCAGTAGTGTGTTAGGCTTTATGTATTTTTTTTAACTAACAACTTACACCACGCTAAATGATGACAATGTAACAAGTTGCTGTTTTTTAATTTCTGAAGGTGAAAAAACCCGGTGAGAAATGAAGTATGTAATGTTACAAATGCTTGCAATAAGCAGTACTGATAGTGTGTTAAAAAAGTCTACCATAACATCGGTTCGCTGCTTCTTCTATCCGATAAAGACGCAAACTTTTTGCATTTTGAGTGAAGGCGATACAACGTTTGCCGGGCGCCGCTAGTAATAAATAAATACAAAACAATTAAGTACCTAAAATTCAAACGCTTTAATCAAAATCTTGTGTTTTATTCTTTAACGAATGCAAAACTTTCCATATAGTATAGATATTTGTACATAACTACACTTATGCAGTAGGAATATCTATACATAGATACAAAAGCATCTACAATTCCACCGTCTAAGATTTTATTCACTCATCTTAATTTGCTTGTTTTGATGATATCTTAATTATCTTAATTATGACTTTTCTTAGTCTACAAAAATAAAATACGAATGATGAATAGCAAAGCATATACAAAAAAAAAAACATCTAATTTCTGGAAAAATAAACATAACTGTTTGTTTGAGATGTAAGTGTAGAAGTCTCCTTCTTACAACTCGCCCTATTCGCCTCTTAAAGCATCATCATCACTTTCTTAGAAGCAAAAAACAAACATGTGCAGCCTTTGCAAAGCAGGTGACTCTTCATTATTATTTCAAAAAGAGCTGTTGAAATGTAGATACCTACATATATATATATTTATATATATATTTTAAAATACAGGCTGCACCTTAATTCGTTAATAATATTTTGGGGCATGATTCTTCGGTATATTCTCAGAACAAAAAAATCGTTCCACTGAAAAGGCCTATATCTCTAATTTTGATATCATTTATCAGGGGTTTAAGAAAAGTCTTACTTTGGTGTACCCTGACCCATGGTAACGGTAATTGCGCTGTTAATACTAGTGATAGAAACTTCTTTTAGACCTTCAATAAATAAATATTAGCCTTTATAACTGCGTTTAAATAAATTTGATATCTTTTCTCAGTCTTAAGATATCCAGTTTTGAACCTGTTCCATTTTTCCTACCCATGCTAATTTTTTGACTTTGGGCTCAATTTTCTCCAGAAACACTAGGGTACACCAAGACTTTTCTTAAAACCCTGATAAATGATAGAAATTAAAATTGAAGATAGGGGCCTACTGTATAACGATTTTTTTTCTAGAATACCTATATCTAAGAATCATAACCTTAGATACTATTGGTGAATTAAGCGACACCCTGTATACACAAACAACTTATCTACTGCAATAGGTGGTACATTTATTATTTCAACAGCACTCTTCTTCTTCTTAAGAATGCTAATTAAGTCTCGCTTCGCTATAGTAACATCTCTATTCACTTTCTCATTAACGAAACAACATGGTGATATATTTATGTAAGCATTTACATACATAAACAAAACATACATTATATACACTTACATATATGAAACGTATACAAAAGATATATATATATGTATATACGAAAGCACATAAATATATTAAATAATTTAGAATACTTACTAGAGCCATCACCTCCCCCACTCATATGATGTTCTCCTGTAAGGCCAAGTGCTGAAAATTCTGAGGGCTGCAATTTCACCTCCATCTCACGGAGACGTGTATTCAAATTTTTTGTATGCATAAACAGGAAGAATGTACACGAGATTGCAATTAAAGCGATGAGTTCAACGGACCTGTAATACAACAACAAAAATTTAGATTTAAGAGCAGAACTTTAAATAAAATTTATAAAGATTCAAAAAAGGAAATGTAATTCATCAGTAAAAGATACAAGATACACAGATACAGTGATGGTAGAAGCAGCAAACGACTGATAGTGATAGCTTAGGTCCAAAGGATGACACATCTTCTTATTCTAACAACATCATTACATTAGCAAATATATAGTGTTGGCTGTAGATATACAACACTGAAAATGGACTCCTCTCTGCTGGTATGTGATATCTCTGAGCCGCATCTTGAAATTGAAATCTTACATTAAATTTCAGTTGAAAGTGAAAAACCAATACATTTGTTTAATTCTAGGAATATTAACCAGAGCAGTTGTAGGTATGGTTAGATATATAGGGAGTTGTCCAGGTGGAAAACCGACTATGAAGAACGAATGACCTAGTGGCAGGGATGTTATCAGGGTGTAGCAGTATATTTATTTACATACGTACATACAAACAATGATGTCGAAAGCGCTTTAGGTACTCACGTTTATAATCGAGTTAAAATTATGTCATTTTGCAGGCACAAAGAATTGTGGTCTCACTAACTTCGAAGCATCATAAAGAAACCTCAAAAATGAATTGTAATAATTATTAAAATAGGGGATTCACCTAAGATGTGACAAAAAGCAAAAGCGTCGTATAGGCGGGGTATCTCCCCACCCATTTAGGCGGAAAGTCCAATTTTCTAAGAAAATGACTTAAAACAGTCAAAAATTTATTAAAAACAACAAAAACTTCAATGTCCTGTTTTTTGATTTTATTTTCAAATAAAGTTCTTTTAATCAACAACAAACTCTAAATTTTGAAAAATTATTGTTTAAACTCAAAATTTTAAAATAAAATAATAAAAATTTCAAACTAATTTTTTTCAAAATTTTACGTAATTAAGAACTATTTTTATTTTCAGAATTCTATGGTCTTATGAATTTTTTAGTCAAAAATTGAAAACCGGATGGTTCTAGGGCTTTTACTTTTCAAAATATATATTCAAAAATAAATGAACTTACTTTCTCAGAAATCTAAGAAGAATCCGGTTTAACAAACATTCCATCGGCGACTCTCGACTACATTTTTCCTTAGTATGGAGGTATTAATTATTTAAGGCAATTATTTCAAAACAGACTAAAAAAATACCAAAAATCAGGGGAGGGGATAGTACTTAAAAAAAAACATGGTTTCAAAGAATATAAAAAGGCAAGTTAAGTATCATATGCAAAATTCCGATTTTGATGGTAAGAATTTTTCGAATTAAAAAAATTTTTAAAAGTTTTTTCTTGCAAAATTTTGATTTTTATCTTTTTAAAGGGTGGTTTTAAAAATCTCAAAATTACACAACATTTAGATGCTATTTTTGGTAAGAATTTGAAATTGATATCATTATATTTGAGTTAAAAAACATTTGTTAAGAATTTTAAAAAGTTTTTTTTTACATTTTTTTTAAAAATTACCAGTTGTTGACTTCGTCATAATATGTAAAAAAAAAAATAGACTGGGTTCGGAATCATTTTTTGTTCTTTAAATACTTGAGACGAAAATTATTTTTCAACTGTTTTTCTTAGTTTAAAAAAAGTGTCTGTTGAATTTTTTTTCAATATTTACCCATTTGGTATTGTGTAATTATGTATAAAATAAAATTAGTCTGAAGTGAATATCTTATTCCGTTCTCGAGAAATTCCAGATAAATGACATTTTACAGCTCGTTTTTAAATTGCAGTAGTGAAAAAACGGTTTTTTGATTTTTTTAAAAAACCTTTTCAGCACGTTGTGACAATATTATCTGTAAAATAAAATTTATCCGAGGTCGATATCTTTATGCGTTCTCGAGATTTGGTGGACAAAAAAAGTACCCCGAACGTACGTACATACACACATACAGACATCTTGCTAAAAACGACGGAATCTGTTTCTAGAGACCTCAAAACGTGAAGATATGTCAAAATTGTATATTCGACAAATCGCACCAATTACAATAACTTCCAATGGGAAGTTAAAAACAGAAATTGTAAAATTTTGGAGAACAAATAATAGTTTGATGTTTTCTTTTCAAAATTCTAAGATTAAAAATTATTTTTTTTCAAAAACTTTTATTATTAAAAGAACTTTATTTTAAAAGAAACTAAAAGAAAGTATTTCTGGCTTAACTAAAATGTAAACAGGCCATTGAGAATAATACCGTTGTTTTTAATATTTTTTTTTTTAAGAAAATTGCCACTCTTGCCTAAACAAGGGGTAATATCCAACATACTCCCGTCTGATTTTGATTGTCTGAACTAAATCTAAATGCGCTAGCTTTTTGTCACACCTTAGGTAAATCACCATGTGGATTTGCTTTTAACGGCCTAATCCACACGAATTCGCGTCTCGTCCGTGCGATCTCACTCAGTTGACTCATTAGTAAGGGCCTTGTCAATATCCAACTTCTTTAAATTCAGTCCGAATTACATTAATTTTATAATTATTTAAATAAAGTTATGCAAAAATAAAATAAAATAATGTTAACAAAATAATCCATTCGTTTTCGAAATTTCTAATTTAAAAAAAATTATTTTGACCTTTTTTAAATCCAATAATTATTTTTGTTTTAATTTTGATATAATTTTTCATTATTTTCTGTTAAAAAAAAAAATAATTTAGATCCTTTTTTAGCTGACAATGTCAAAATGTCAAAGCCAAAAAAAAAAACAAAAAAAGGGGTTTATTGGAGGTACAAAACGTAGCTTCTGTTTAGGGGTTTTGTTTGCGAATATTTTTTCCGCGAAAATGTATATCGTGCTAATTTTATACACCAAAATTTTGTTTTATCAAAATCGTAGAAGCTGTTTTGGTGGAAATTAAGATTTTTGTTAACAATTTTTAAACATTTATATTCATTACTTATTATATTATATTTAGTATTTATTAATTTATTTATTATTTGTCTATATGATGATGTCTTAACACCGCCAGATTAAAGGTTTTTAAAAAAAACTTTCATGTTGTTTATGAAATATCGAATTTAAAAAAAAATTAAAACTAGAATAACATCACTGTTTAAATGTTGTCTGTATTTTGAATAAGATGTAAAAAGGTAGCAGACCTTAAAAACAACCAAACAACAACCGAACAAACCCTCTAACGACCATACAAACAAAAATGTAAATGAGTTTGCAAGAAGGAGATTTTACATCAACTTAACCAACTCCATTTGGCTCATCGTTCGTCGCTCGGTCGGTTCTGTTCTGATGCCTTACCTTTGTATAAGATTTTAGGATCTTCCCAAATTCCCTTGGAAATAATTTAACTTGACGGACGGCCAACATATAGAAATATATAACAGTAATTATTAACAACTTTTTGGTGTAGGCCTTTGCATAACGAGTACAGTAAGTACAAAATATAGTATCTACGTTCATACATTAGCTGTGGTCTTTTATGGCTTCAAGTGTTTTTCTTCTCTTAAATTAAACATGTTACTTTTCAGATTAGTTGCTTTTAATGATATCGTTATGTTGTGACATTTTAAAATAAAATTTGAAGACAGACAGCATGGGAATATCTTAATTATAAATATTAGGGATGATATTATTTTCTTGTAGATATATATAAAAGTTGTTTACTTGTTGTCAAATAATTTTTAACTTAGTTGTTTTTTTTTTTTTTGGAGTAGCTTAAAGAGGTTTGTTTTAAATTATATATATATATGAAATTTTAAACTTTTCTTTTCGGGGACATTTAATATTCTAACTTTTTTAGATTTTCGGAACTTACCGCGTAAATATTTAGAAATATTATAATTTCTTATTCCCGACATTTCGAAGAAATAACACTCTTCGTGGCCACGGGATACAATCTAAGAGAAAGAGTAACAAACAACACCCATCAAACGTCAGTCTAATCCCGTGACCACGAAGAGTGTAATTTCTTCGAAACGTCGGGACTAAGAAATTATAATATTTCTAAATATTCACGCGGTAAGTTCCAAAAATCTAAAAAAGTTACAATATATATATATACTCTTATTAGCCTTTTGAAATTAGGATTCGAGAGAAAATTGTAGGTCCTAGTCCAAGATATACAGACATTTCTAAGCTTTGGTTCTTTATAAGCCACTTATTAAAAAATATTAACATTGGAAGAAAATTAATTTATTATTTTAAGAGAAATTACCAAGGTACTTATTTTCAGCTGAAACGTGTTGGCATGTGTGAATTACCTACATACTAGACAATTTTATGGAGTGAAACATTTTTGTTTTTAAATTTTCCGTTTTTTGGAATATATATAGCTAGTGTATTTGGTTTACCTTTTTTTGTCACTATATCATTTGATACAATGCACTGCACACAAAAAGTGATGGTGTGTTGTCACTATCAGGGAAATACATTCACCTCAAGTCATCTGACACTTTTATTCAGCAAGCATGACACAATGTTAATGTTGGCACAATTTGAGGAATCGAGTTTTGCGGCAGACGCGTCTTGTGTTTTTTTTTGTTCATTTGTTTGTTTGTTTGTTTTTTTTTTATTATCTATAGCTCTTTAAAGCAATCATGGATAAATAGAAAAGAAGAAATCACGGGCACTTTGTCAATGAACATGAATTTATTTTTGTTTTGGTAATAAAATCGTTAAATTGAACGAATAGTTTTGTTTGCCATTAAATTAATAATACAGCTGGATGGGAAATGTAAGTAATTTAGTTGTTTATTGCTAACAAACAGGTTTTGAATGAGCGCTTTGCGTCTTTTGAAGAGATTTACATAATACCTACATAGAAAATAAAATGGATAAAACAAACTTATGCAATTAGTTGATTGCCAGAACAAGTAAAAAGTTAAACAAGGATAATTTAGGAAAAAACCATATGAAATTCTAAGTCCCAGTTTTTCGGTGGTGAGTTAAACCAGAGTTAGTTAACTCTGGAAATAGATTTGTCGATAGTTACGTCAAAAAGCAGTTTAAACGCGGAGAATGAATGCAGAAAGGCTTAAAAAGCACGAAAGATGAAATTTCAAAAGCATTTGTAGACATAATCCAGAGTTAACTCACCAAATTTGGTGAGTTAACTCGGGTTTAACTTTAACCCCGCGCTGAAAAACTGGCCCTAAGAATATTTTTAGCCACTAAAACTATCAACCAAAACCAACCAAAACAATTATTAAGTTCTTATATCAATTTGTTTGGCAATGTATAAATCACATATTGATCTCAATTAAACATCACACCAGCAATCATTTCAGACAGCTTATTACATTCAATTGGATATTTTGAATAACTTTCATATAACTTTGCAGTTAACATGACAGTTCACACTATTAATGCAAAAATAAATCAATCACTTCGTTAAGTAGACTTGGTATTCGAAAGGCAAAAAAATTCGACAATAATTTCAACAATCTCATAATTAATTACTTTCTCTCTTCTTCGGTGAGCAAACACATTTTCTCTGGCTCCCCTACACCCGCACATAGTAGTCCTTAGGTTACATCGTTCCCATTCGTCTATGTCTCTAACTCCAAGGTATTATTGCAAATAATTCAATTAACAATTTCAGTTTCCCTTTCTCAAAAAATGTCACAACTTAAGTAAGTATTATAACCATAAGGGGACGGAGTTCTAGTCCAATGTCCATTGTCCATGTCCATTGCTGGATTTGGGATACCTACTTTATCATTCATTGTGTGCAATGTAATGGAATTTAGGGCTCTTATTGTTGTACTTATTGAATTGCACACATAACTTTGTTGTTTTTAAATTATTTGATGGATTTTTTGCGAAAGTTTAATTTTCTTGCTTGCATGGATATATCGATTTTTTACCACAAAAAACGTGACTTTACTATTTTCATAAAATTTTATGTAAATTATATTTTTTTGTGTTTTGTTGTATTACTAGCTGACCCAGCGAACTTCGTTCTGCCTAAATTCGTTTATGTAATTAAAATAATAGTTCTGAGCCTGCCACATGATGAATTTAAAAATTAAATTAAATACAATGAGTCATATTAGTATGACACAGCTGCTATTCATAGAGAATTTGGCAGCTCTGTTTAGTTAAAAACAGGTCAAAGTTACATTCTACTACAACAAAAAATGGGCGCGATATTTCACTTCACTGTTTTGTTTGTTATATTGTTGTGCTGCATTTTTGTATTTTTTTTGGCCAGACAAAAACAAGGTAAGAATTAGCAATTATAAACATATTTTACATATATATTAACATTTACAACGATCAAAAAATAAATACAATTGCATATAAATGAAAAAGAAAATTTAAAAGGGCTTAGCGAACCGAACTAGTCGGAGGCTGAAAAAAAATTCTTCGGGAGCTAGTGACATTCCTTGTTTTTTTTTTTTAGTTTGCTAGATACAAAATAAAAATAACTTATTTAAAGGTTCTGTCGTGTTTAAGGGTTAAGCTGCAGTTTATTATTTAGACTTGGGCCCACATTATCTATCAATAACATAATCTCCAGCTTAGCTTAGTAGAGACAAAATAAGAACTTATCAGACGACTATGATTATGCCCCAATGGAAATAATTGAAGTATAACAATGAGATGTGTTTCAATCAAACTGCAGTGATTTACCTGTCAGCTAACCCGATTTTTCACTGAAGTGCTTTATTGTAGACAAAGTTTTTTCGTTATATTCTCGGCCGCGTACACTTACAAAGTGAAATGTTTACCGATACGTGAGCACGCCACATACAATTGACCATGTGTAAAATATGGGAATTCAAGATTGATGCCACAAACATCCATTAATTCTCACAGGAAAAGCGAGACGAACAGAAAACTGAAGACTCTTAAATACGAATGGCAAATCGCTCGGAATAAGCGGAATTTTTGCGTCAAAATTGTCACTTGAATGACAAATTCCGTGAGATAGTTTGTGGCTTCGTTTTCATCCATCAAAGAGTCGATGGATTTATATGAATGTAACTCTTCGGCGATTTGATTTTGAATGAAAAAATTCAAGTGATCGACAACCTTGTTGTTCGCAGCCGAAATCGCTCGTGCACTCATCCAATTATGGTTAGCATAATTCTAAGCGATATTCGTGAAAACATTCGTGTTGTCGCCAAAAATTTGGTGGAAATTCAATCAGGCATGTGAATATGTCGACTGGAATCTTTTCCATCGCCAACAATTGTCCGGAGAACTCTGCAACGGACTGGTCATATAGTAAAGCAACTCGCGTGTTAATTTTTAAACTGCAATTTTGTATAATATCTCCATAAAACCGACGCATTCAGGCAAAAGTTCAATTCATCTGGCGGAGTTGACAGGCAGCGTAATGAAGCATAATCATTGCACCACCGAAACGTCTTTTATCATTTCGTATATCTTTCAACGTGCGATTAAGGGCTTCAAATGCGCGTTTGTGAGCCACTTTGTACTCGTCTTAGGTGGTCATGTCACATTGCTGCAATACTTTCGACACCGCAGACTTCTTTGAAATGTTGCATGTAGGTTTTTCATCCACTTGCAAATTGTATGGCAATTTCAATGCAGAATGGTTCGACTGCCTTCTAACAACGTAGCTTCAACCCCCTAAGAAGCGAGTACCAAAGTAATCTCATCAGATCTGGCACGAATCGTAGCCAAAATCAGTGAAAACAGACATTTTTTTTTCTATCCCACTGGACGCATCAAGGTAGAAAATTTCACCACTTCCGTTACCGACTGCTTGCATCAATTTATCTTGACTCAGTGTTACTTGATCGAAATCCATTTCACATCACTCCAATTCTCGATTAAATGCGAAAAAAAGTGCTAAAACCCGGACCTTGGGTTTCCAGTTTTCCTGGAAATTTCCAGAATATTTCACCATAGTGTCCTCCCTTGTGCCAACACAATCCATCAAACCTAAAATCGTGAAGATCGAACGATCGACTCTCATTTTATGCTGCTGAAAAAAACACGAAATTTGTGCCTAAAGCGCCACCTGTTGAGAATAGTTCGACTTTATTTTTTTTTCCTAAACCTTCGCGTAGTAATTTCGACGAAAAAACCAACAGAAGGAAGTTTCCAATTCGGTCTAGTCGGTTTCAAGTTTTAAGCATCCGCACAAACCACGATTCATTTTTTTATATGTATTCATAATACCTATAGATTTCTGCTTAACGGAATTTAAGTAATTTCGGAATGCCGAAGCCTTTAAGCATGGCAACAATATTAAAAAAAAAAAAAAACCGGATAGAAAAGAATTTGGAAAAAAAAAATTACAAATAATTTATTACAAAAAAACAATGAACTATTGGTATTTAATCGCTTAATGTTGAATGTTTAGTTTTACTAACAAGCCACAAACAAAAAACACATAGCATTTAAAAAAGTCTTCGTTATCATTTTTTCAAAGTTCTATCAAAATAACTTTTTTTTTTTTTTTTTTTTTTTTTCAGGGCTACTGCCCCTTGCGAGGAATTGACAAGTCCTCCAAGAGTATCACTTGTCACGAATAAGTGCTTCTCGTCTAGCCGTTCGGATTCGGCATAAAATTGTAGGTCCCTTCCATTCCCCTGTCGACAGGAGCACACAGGAATGGTTGCGAGTTGTTAGTCGATAGGCCCTAGTTCTTCATGAGCTGTTGTGCCACCCGAATTATTTATTTTATTCAAAACAATCAAATAAATCTTTAATTTTATTTAAAGTGAATTTTAAAAATTAGCAAACTGTGCACCAAAAATTGACGTGGAGAATTAATTATGGTTTCATAAAACGTACGTACTTAAATTCACTTTAATTTTTAATTTCACCCAGAAGGTGAATACTAGGCCTTAACACATATTAGACGACAACAAACAAAATCCAAAACTTACGTCCTTTAAAACTCTTAATAAAGGATCTTCTGCATATAAAATTCAGTCAAAATTCATTGATATATAGCATATAGCTACGAAACTGTACGAAATAAATACTGACCGCAAAAAAAGAAAAAAAAAAAAAACACTTTTTTCATGAAAGTATCTAAAGCAAAAAATATAGTCGTTACTTTCTTCAATAAGTAAATTTTTCATTTGGGATATATATGTATGTGAATTCGGGTGGTCCTTATTAAGGTCACTATCTATTTTAAATAACACCCCCCCCCCCCTAATTTGTTCTAAATTAATTAACAAAAAACTGTAAAATGTTAGCTCATAATATAAGGGTGTCCCATCCATTCACAATGGTCCAAACTGTCCTATCAAAATTTGGTGACTTGTCCATATGGAATTATAGCGGTTTTCGAGTAACGGCTGTTTTTTGTAATTTGAAGAAAAAAAACTTTACTTTGAACCAGTTTTTTGCTCACCCTGCCAATAATTGATTGTTGTTTTTTTTCGATTTTTTGTACTTAAATATTGGTTAATATTTTTATTTAATTTGCTGCATAAAATATTTTTCTATTAGCATCACCAATGGCCTACAAATCAATATAGATAATCTTGAACTTTTACCAAACTAAATTTTTGACCCCAATCTTTCTTAAGCGCCCGCTGAACAATATTGGTATGACTCAATATAGGGTTTATCGCCCATTATTTTTTTTTGTTTTTCTCTAATTTCTAAAAAGATGTGCCAAAGCTATGCTTAAATAGAAAGTTATAACCCTTTGAACCCAATCAAACAGGTTCAAAATCAAACAAAAATAAAACAATTTTCTTCAAAAAAAGAATTGGCAATCTAGTGGTTTCTTTTAAAATCATAGGTTATTTTGAAACTGACAACTGTTTCCCGCTCGAAATCTTGACAGAAAGTCAGTATCATACCTCTACGGAACGAAACGAGTCGCTTTACGCTTGAAAAACGTTGGGAAATATTGAAAACTGATTTCCAAAGTGAGTGCTGTGTAAGCCCAAACAATGCGTTTTTTGAAAAGAAGTTTTGACTGAACACTGAAATGAAGCTCCAGCCACGTTTGCTGTACGCAAGTTGGTGCAAAAAGTCCGTGCGACTGGTATACTAACGGACAACACTCATGATCCCCGTTCTTCGAAAATGAGGCTGGGAACAACGTTTCGGTCAACGGTGGGAATTACAGAGCCACGTTAACCGATTTACTGAAATTGAAGACATGAGTTTGGACGACCTGTAGTTCACGCAGGATGGCGCGCCATGCCACACAGCCCATGCCACAATCGATCTTTCGGGCACCAAATTCCTAATTCGTGTTATCAGCCGTCTTGGCGATTATGTTAATTGGGCGCCGCAGAGCTGCGATTTGACCCGTTTGGTTTTTTTTTTTTTTGTGGGGTACCGTGAAGGACCGGCAATCCGGAAACGAATGTCAAAATCATCCAAGCAATCCGTTAGCTACAGCCCGAAACTATCAACAAGGTCTTGGAAAATTGGAGTGACAGAATGCGCTAATGCGAAGCTTTTGAGTTCTTTAATTAATGGGAATGTTTGCTCTTACTAATAAAGCCAAAATACATGACACAAATTAACTTTGTTCATTTTATTGCATTTTAAAGAGGAAACTTGTATTTGGCCTACCCTGTATATTTAAAAAAAAAACGAAAGAACCTAAAACTGTTTTAATATTTGAGTTAAGGTAAAACATTAAAATAAATAAATGCTTCAAAAATAAAAGTAATTTTTGGAAATGTTTATTTAACTATGTACCAACCATACATCAACCAAAATATTTCTTCGTCGCCCCCACGACACCGCCTTCTTCGTTTAATCAATAGCAAACCCGGGACTGCTAAAAAGACGGCCATCCCACAAAAAATAAAACCGAGAACAAAGACGAACCATAACCAAAACCATCGCAGAGAACAAGGCAAGCCGAATGAATGAGAACAAAAAAAAATTATAATTGATATCGTGACAATCTTTTTAACTTAACAAGGATCCTGTCTTTTTAGAATGTACATCATTACTCTTCCGATGTATGCACTAAGAATTTTCGTTTAAAGAAGATCTACCATCAGCATCAACTCGCATCATAGTTAACAGTAGCCCAACCAAACTAAATCCTTTTTTGACGTATATGTATAAAGAAAATACAAGAGGATTTCCGGGAAGGAAATCCCTTCCTTCGCATTAAATTTCAACCAATTGTGATGAATCGCGTATTTTTTTTGGGAGGTTTTATCTTCTCCTCTGGCGTAAGTCGCTCAATAGACATTAGGGAAACATTTTTCGCTTTATCAGCTGAATTCACTTTTTTTTTATGGCAAAATTATTATTATTTAATTTTGTTATTCTCCCTCTTCTTACTTTTCGAACCTTTTCTTAAGAAAAAAAAAAAAAATAAAGGAAAAGGCAACAAGCTATATGGATGCAGAGTGCAAAATTCTTATAAAGCTGGCGAAATGAGCTTAAGTCCAATTTGATTGGAATATATCAAAAATAATGACATGATAAGTATTTGGTGCCTGCGAAAACTGGTAGTAGAGCACATGCCAACATACAACATTCACTAATATAACATGCAGGGCCCGATAGCCGATGGCGGAGTTTTGGTATAAATCTTACACTCAAAATATGTTGGGGATTGTAAAATATATAAATCACATTTATTGACATGGATTTGCAGGAACAGGTATTACAGACAGAATTATATTTTTGCTTGGGCGTATTTGTGTATTAAATCGATGTGCAAAGTTGCCAGGGGAGTGAGAATTAGAAATTTGGGAAATCAGGCGATAGTCCATCATTTAAATTTTAAGCCAAGAGCACAGCAATTTTGTTGGTTTTAAAATAAACAAAAAAAATAAGCATAGAAGTCGAAAAGTGGGGTAAGGTTTGTGAAATCTTGTAGTCCCTGTCGCTGGTCACATCCTACAAAATCAACTTTGAGGATAATTGTGTGAACCTATATTCTAGTTCCTCGTCCCTAAATATGGAGCCTTCGAATTCAAACCAGAGGGTTCAAGTTTCAAGACCGATTGAGCATTTATAATGCCGATATGCCAAATGATATAAAACAGGAAAGTTATATTTATAATTATAATTAATGATATGGCATTACAAAATACATCCTTATCATAAAACAAGCATGAATATGAAAAATTAACATGTGGAAAATGAATATTTTGGGATATGTTGTTTTTTTTTACAAATATCATAATAATTTTTCACAGTTTTTATACTCAGTTTTTATACGAACAAGGTCTATTTAACCTATTATAAACTACAAAATATTAAAATTTGTATATTCATGATTCTATTGGCGAAACACATAACAATAAAAGTTTCACTTCAATTCTAAGCAAAATCATCGAATTTTCGGATTAGTTTTCTCAGATAAAGAAAACAATAGATTATTTCATCGACATTGGTAAAAGTCCGAAATATTTTGTTTCCAAACTCACTTCTCATTTTTTTTAAATTTTTTTCTCAACTAATTTTTGAAAATTGCCCGTTTTATTCATAATAACCAATCTTTTTGTTAAATTGCTCAACATTTTGTAGCTTTCTTACGTTGTCGACTTTTGAAAAGCATAGGTGTGCCACCCCTCTGGTTACAGCCTTAGTGAATTTATCCATTTTCTTCAAATTTTCTATTTAGCATTTTTTGAGCTAAACTAAAACGTATTTTGATTTGTATACCAAAAATGACTGTACTTTCCATATTTTTTTTTAAAGGTTGAGGAAAATTAAATTTTCTCAAAAACGGAGGTAGTTAGTAATTGACGTTTATGTTATTGGTTCAATAAATTTAATCTAATGACCAATCGGGCTTTTTTGGTCACTTTTTTCTTTATGCAAATAAAAACTTTATTTCATAATTTTACCCTACGTTTCGTCGGATTTTCCCGACTTCTTCAGGGGTAGTTTTATTAAATATGAATAAACTTTTTTGTTACATTTAAGTTGCAAATAATGAATGTTTGGTATATAATTTTACTCTTATTGATTGATTACAATTTTAACTAAAATTATCTATTCCGTTTAAGAGCCAGAGAGTAACTTCTTCTAAAATGTCACATGTTGGACTTTATAAATTAATTGAAGTTTTGTGAGTTAACTCAGGTTAGTTGTGTGGTTCAAAAAATTTAAATTGGTCAAGAAACTAAGGTAAGAAGGGAGTATTTAAAAACAGAAAAGAAAATCTTCAAAATACTGGACGAAAAGGAAGATAAAAGTTATGTAAGCTACCTTAAGAGTCTTGCATATAACTCCAGTTTATAGAAGTTATTTAGTTTATAATTGGAGTTATTTGTTTAATTTTGTTATATTTTGACACTTTTCCCTCGTATTGAATAATTATTGTACTTTTTTGGTACTTATTTGTTATGTTGTGGTACGAGTATACATTATATAAAATATCCTATAAAATATTTGATTTTTGTTTAAAAACATTTTCATTTGTTGTTCTTTTTTGACCAGAAAAATAAATTGTTTCAGAAATTGAACATATTATGCGTTTTATTGGAGTTTTAACAATTGAAAAAGGTAAAAAAAAAAAAAGTTTTTTTTTTGGTTTTTTTTTCGAGATTTTTGCCATTCGAGATTTTTGTCATTCTAGATAACGTCATGATCCCAAATAATTATTCTCAATTGATCTGCTTTTTTCAATATTTTAATATGAAATTATTGTGGTCTTATGACCACTCTCTTATGGATTTTTGACCCACTTGGGTGGCTCAAATCTCCACAACAGAATTGTGGACTTCTTAACCATTCAAACCATCTGAACCATCGCAAACAAACACTCTTCTCTACAAGATATTTTCATATACCCTTTTGATTCTTTATTCTTATGGAAAAAGTAACGTTTTCACTAAATTTCGTGAGGGTATGAATTTGTATGTTTTATATGTGCCGTTTCACCTGTACTAATGGGTTTGATCCAACAAAAATTATCTACCTCCTTTATATTTATTGAGTTTTTACTAACAACAATTCGTCGCCTGAGAATTGGTTTGTTCCATACGCCATTGGCACTTTTTCGAGAAAAACGCATTTAAAGGTTTGCGTACTTAGTACTTCTAAACTGTGTGATAGGATTTTTTATTTATTTTTTTAACTTGAAGTTAGTCTTATGAGGATTTTACCTACCAATTTCCAAAGTGTTTTGCCAAGCCATTAACAAGACACGTTAATTAGCGTAAAAGTCCACTTTCTTGACTTGTGTCCCACCTCCTACATTTTGAAAATGATTTTTTTTTCTATATACGTGGACCACAAAAAAATGGATATGGCACAAAGCAATTCTCATCCAATGTATTTGTGAAAGGCAAGAAAGCATGGAGTTGGATCGTAAAATTTGAAAAGAAAATCGATTACATCTCTTTTTTCAATAATGTTTTTATTTAACAAATCCAATAAACAATTAACACTTAACATTCTTCTTAAAAAAAAAAAAAAAACAAAAAAAAATAACTAAAATTAAAGCAGTTTTACTACTTTGTCGACTGCTTTGTTTACTTGTTTTTGACGTTCTTGGGATTTTTCTGTTACAACTACTGTCAGCTGAATAATTTAGATCAGCTCTTGAATCATCAACTTTCGGAAAAATAACAGTTAGCATAGAAAGTGTTACCTTAAAATAACTGATTACTAATTACTTGAAAAATATCCCGAAGAGGAAGAGGAAGAACTAAGATCCTTGGGCAATAATTCGTCATCAAACATGCTTTATTTGATAAAGAATATATATTTTATATCCTGCATTTATTTAAATAGATTGGAAAAATAAGCAGGTACTAACTTAAGGATACTGCTGGCCACAGAACAAGATTAAGATGCGTCCATTACAAAAAAAAAAAAACTCAAAAACACCGCGATCGCACGGCCTTTCACCTTGGCAGTCAACTTCAAGCCACAACTAACTGATTTTATACAATCGTCTCCGAATATCTACACAACTGTAATGGAGGTGGCACAAGCCAATACTAAAATTTTGTTTGTGATCATTGTCCCACATATATAGCATTTCTTTAACAAAAGTGCACGTAGGACAAACCAATTCTCAACATTCTTAGTATTTTCTCTATCTCTTGTCGCCGTTATATGCACCTGGAACAAAACAATTCTCACAAAAAAACTGCGAAAAATTGTATGGAAAAGTTGTCCCAAACGCCAAAAAATGGTTTATGTCAAAAAACAATTTTAAAAACTGTTGATTTTGATGGATATGGAACAAAATCGATGTTCGATGTCTCGGGATTGGAAAGACATAGCGCGAATCGGATCACAGATTTAGAAAGAGCATACAAAATTACCATAGAATACATTCCTACCTTCAAAACGACAAAAGTGGCGTATGGAACAAAACAATTCTCAGGCGACGAATTTTCAAGCTTTAAAAGACCTACTGTACAAAATTTTTGACCAAAAAACGAGGTAATGTTTTAAACAAGATAAAATTTAAATTAATAGGTACTACACGTTATAGTTTCGTTATTTAGAAAGTGGACAAAAACTTTTCACATAACTTCAGCTTAAAACAAGATATGCCATATGAGATGTTTAATAAGAGTGCATATATGAAAAAAAAAAAAATAATTAAATAGGAATCCAAAACATGCCCTATATCACCTACATGTATCGCAAGTAAAAATATTGAGGGTCAGCAAATTTTGACTGGGTCAACATTATTTTGTTTCAATTTCTGCTTTTCCAAATCCCGGCTTTCAATATTCAGTTTATTAAACAAAGTGCTTTTCAAAATGGCTTCTTTCGATTTTCTCAAACAATGTTCAGATGTTTTTTTTTTCTTTTTAATTTTTTTAACGAAGAAGTTTTTAAAGAGTGCTAATAAAACCTAAAAACTAATACCACTAATACTTTTACCAAAAATATAATAAACAATTTTCCTATGTGCGAATATACATAACTAAAAAGAGATTAGATATTTTGAAATTTAAGAAATTGGGATTCGAGATTGAAGGATTCGAAATTTTGACGTTCAAGATTTTGGGACTTCAGGAATTTAGACATTTGGGATTCGAGGTTATTTGCCGATCACACCTTAAGCTCAGAAAATATAAAAAAAAATCACTACCTATATGATGGGCAACGTGAGAAGAAGTTAACACATAATATTGTAAAATGGGTATCGAAGCCAGAATTTCACGCTCTATATTATATTCTTTTATACAACCAAAGTTCCTCAAAATCACCACATTTGATTTTTGTTTAAACGTTTTTAATGATAGAAAATGGGGTTAATGTCGATGTTTATCAAAGTGAATTCTTTGTTTCTAACGATATTACGTAGTCAGAAGATGAAGAAATTTAAAAATTAAAAAAAATTAATTGAAGGGTATTACGTAGTGACATAGCTAAAGTGTTCAGGTACAAGTCACCTTAACACTAGAATTGCGTTTCGCTCAGTGGACTCGTCAGTTAGTTTCTGTCATAGTGTTACCACTGGGACTCATTTGAGTCAAAAGGAACCCGTTTTATTTGCTTCGCTTAGGGACTCATCTTTTTAAGATTTGACTCATCATTTTATCATTTTAAGAATACAAATAAATATTTTATAATAATACGGTTCAGTCAATTTATAGGTTTAACCACTTTTTATTTCATAAAAGTGTTTTATATTATCGGAAAACATCGGTTTTTTTGTGATCTTTGTAAAGCCTGTACGTGATTTATGCAAAAATAGTTAATTTAATAATATTAATGAATTAAATATTTTTTGTTTATTTTTTCAATGTATTTATTGTTTTATTAATAAAAAATAAAAAAGGAAATACCTACATTCATGTGATTTTATGATTAGTTAGTTAGGTTGATAATCGAACAAAAAATCTTATTAAACCTAAGTTTTTTTTTTTTTGTTGGGACTCATATATTTTTAAAATGGCTCATTTTGTCAGGCTCTGTGACTCATTAAAAATTAAACCTGCGGTAAAACTAGTCATACCCTTCTAATACGCAAATTTTGTGAATATCTGTTGTGAATCGGTGTGCTTTTTTGCAATTATTCTAACACTTTTAAAGTGAAACAAAAATATAATTTAAACGTTCTTATGCTACCTTTAGCCCAAATGCTTTTCGGCATGCAAACAACAGTTGGCCTCATCAGTTATATTCTGTTTTTAACTATCTAAGATGCAATAAAACAAAAAATAAACAAACACTACATTTTATATTGTTGTCTTATTCTTTTTGCCAGAAATGTTAATTTTATAATTACAACGAAGATAGCATTACCTACCATCTGTATGTATTAACAAATAGTATATATTTCTATTGAAATGCTGATAAATTAAAAATTTCTAAGGGCCATTTTTTTTAGTGCGGGATTAAAGTTAAATCCTAGTAATCTCATCAAACATAGTGAGTTAGCTCTGGATTAACTCAGCAATTGCATTTGAAATTTTTTTTTCTTGGTTTTTTAAACTTTCTGCAACTTAAAAATTGTTTCATGAAGTAACTGGTATAGACAAGTCTTATTTCCAGATCTAACTTACTCTGGTTTATCTTACCAGTGAAAAACTAGGCCTTATGGTTGTAAAATGTCTCATAAAAAAAAGTAATTTTTTTTTGATTCAAAGATATGAAAAAAAAACAAGTTGGCAACCTTAAGCCAATGAAAGTTGAAATTAGTTTTAAATCCGCTGGATTTTTCTCGTACCATCAAAGCGTCTAAGCATAAACATTCAACACATTTATACTAAAAGCAATAAAATAGAATAGGGAGAACCATTTCATTTTATCTGTAATATCTACCTATTACTTCGGTATGTGCATAGTGTGTCTGATGGTCTATCCTTATACAATCACCCTTATCCAATGCGCCCCCTTAATTTAGATCAATAAAAATTAAGGCAAATACGTGCTTGGCTATATTTATGAAAATATACACATATGTATATAAAATATCCCAACAAGCTATACAGGTGTAGTGGAATAATATGCCGCAGTCGAAGATGGATCTACAATTAGGTTTAATATATTGTTTAGTTTGCTGGATATTCAGAATAGACAGGTAGCTGGTAGGTACATCAGGTACCTGCTCTATTTACACAATTCTCAAGCCATTTCGATGATAAAGCTTTTGATGATGCATTAATATAGCGTATGGGCTTTTAATTAAAGTAGAATCGCACCCAAAATTATCTTGTTTACCACAATTAATTAATTATTGCAGACAATCCAATGTCGAATGAGAAATGCTCAAGTTAGAAATCTGTGTTGTCAAGTGATTATTTCACTTGTTGGAAATAATTGTAACCAAGGTAACTTATGACAGCTGTCTGTTAGTCTATATATGTGAATGAATGAAAATAGATATAGGTATAGGTATTTAAAGACCGCAGTGTTGTATTATATAGGTTCTTGGTTTTTCATAGAAATATTATGCTAGTTATATTAAGGAGTGTTATTATTATTATTATGTTTTCCCTGTGATGGAAGACGATGAAACATCAGACCTTTTGATAGGTCTGTCGAAATGCTCTCACTTTGCTCAATTATTAAGTAATTATTAATTTTAGTTTTATTTTGAGGTGTGCCCATTTAAATTATTCATAAAAAAAACGTCAGCAAGCGCAAAATCTTTGTGAAAAGGACTTTCCATTTAGCTAACAAGCATTTGACTCAAAAAGTCCAATTGAATTTCTGCCAAGAACAAGAAATTAAATTGGCAGAAGTTTTCTTTTAAGCTGAAATGAACAACCAGAGAATTATTATTATGAAATATGAATCCCTCTACAAATCCCAACTTACTTTCTTTATGTTAAATGTCTGTGAATATTATATATGACCGTTGCACTAATCTTTTATAAAGAAAAAAAAAATATATATATAACTTACCTAACTATACATATACAAACTCTTTTGAACTCTCCAAAGTTACATCCTTCCTTCCGGAGAAGTTCTTTGTTTTTTTGTCTCTGTTATTTTTTGTTTTCAATTTCTACTTGTGACATCGAGATTTAAAAAAAAAGTAGTTTTATGATAACATTTGTTTAAGACAAAAATAAAAAAAAAAAAAATTGCAGTCAAAAATGTGCAGTTGAGCACAGGAAAATAAGAAACGATCCAACCGGATGATTTCTTTTGCGCACCTGATGAAAACTTTGAACATTTACACTCAGCATCAGATACAAGCATAAGAAGATAGAAAACCATCTTTCTCGGGTATTGGTTGGGGAAATAAAATGAACGAACGAACGAATGAATAAAGTTAAAAAAAAATACTCTTATTTGGTTGTTGAATTGCTGTTGCATATACACAATACACATGTTGTATATACATACGCTTTGATTCACAACACACAATGTAACCAATCTGTCACGGTCTCTGGATCTGCACATCGGTTAAGATGTACAAATATAATTTAAATCAAGTGGCTTCATTTGATACTTTCTTTATTTGATTGTAGGTATATGGGTATATTATGTAGCAGACATTTATATGATCAAATAGTGCAAATTTAAAGAAATGTAATTTAATTTAAATTGGATCTGTTATGGATACATATAGACTCACAAGTCACAAAAATAGAGAGTGTAAATATCGTTGTTAAATAAACTGAAATAACTTGCAATTGAGAACGAGATATTCAACAACTTCAAAGATCAATAGTCCCTAACTTCTTACTCAAAAGTAAACAAAATTTAGGGATATGTATCTACCTAATTTAAAAATATGACGTCTTCCTAGCTCAACTATTTTAGTCTAGGAGCCCGCCATAGTACGACCTTTTCTCATCGTTTTACCCAATGAGTCAATCAATTTACGAAATGTGGACAAGGCTTAAGGTTCCAAGCTTTAAAGGTCATGTTTGGCTATTTTCAATTTTCTGACCCAGCTAAGATGCAGTGGCGTAGCGTGGGGAGGCAGGGAGGGCATAAGCCCCGGGCGGCACTTTGCCAGGGCAGGGGCGGTAAAATCGGTGACAAGAAATTTAAAAAAATCCCTTATTCTTAAAATTAATTAATTTGGTGAGCCCAAAGAATCCAATTCAAAATTTCGCCAGTTGTAGAAATGCTTCATAGTAATAGCCTCATAGCCAATAATGAAAAATTGATTTGTTATATGTTGCTGAAAAAAATACCACATTGGGCGCCTTGCCAGGGGCGGTAAAATCAGTGACAAGAAATTAAAAAAATCCTTTATTCGTCAAATTAATTAATTTGGTGAGCCCAAAGAATCTAATTTAAGATTTTAGGAAGCAAGAAAATACTGAGGCCATTGATATCGAGTCAATAATTAAGGACTTTGCTGAAATTAAAAGCAGGGAGTTCAGATGTAAACAAGTTCCCTTTTTAAAAAAATGAATTAAATAGGTTTCTAGGTTCCTACACACCAGTGGCGTGGCGTCAATAATTTGAAATGGGAAGACGTAACGAAAATTATTGATCTGCGAAAGTAAACAAAACTTACCTCTTTGTATCTTGAACAAAAAAAAAAAAACAAGCAGATACATAAAAATTAGTTAAAAAACAACTCTTCTATTTACAGTCTATTTTCATAAGACGCATAGAGTGGCCTTTCATTAAAACGATTATTAATAAAAGATACATAGTTTGCTTAATTCATTTGATTCCTCCAAGTGAAAATCTGTTAAGCAGCAATCTATGCTTTAAAAAAATTTAAAAACCAATCAAAAACCAAGACTAATAACCTGGCTCTAAAGTATTTACATAGCTATCAAACAAAAAATAAAGAACAAAACCTTCAACTTCAGAACTAACTAAATTAACACTATTTCATTACAGATATTTTTAGGAACTCTTTTGATTCTTGCTTAACAACACCCCAATGAAACTTTTATTCCAAATCTACCATTTTTTTTTTATATATTTAACTTGTTGTGCTAAAAAAGTCCCATAAAAAAGAATAATTTAGATCCAGCCTTAAAAAGTACCCTTAAGTCATGTGTCATATTCTTACATTTAACCATACCAAATATTTCAGATTGATAAACCATACCTTCTTCCCTTTACCCATCTTTAAATGCCTTTATACCAAAAGCCACTGCTGTGATTTAGCGAGACTTTTGATATGCTGCAGAAGATGAAATTCTGCAATTATACCTTAAATAATATTTTATGAATTCATTTTCACCGCTTACCCATATTAAATTACGCATTTAAATCTGTCCTGGACTATACCTACTTAACTTAACCAAAAAATAAGCAAACAAAAATAGAAAATGTATTATGTACAACTTTCATAGCAAATTAGTCGAAGAAGAGCGTGTTCTTTTTCACCCAACAGAACAAATATTAAGAGAAAAGTTGAGCAAAGAGCGAAGAGAATAATGAATTGACCATGTTTATTCGATAGCTTATGTTTGTGTCGTTGTGCGAATTTTATAATTCAAATTGGTAGGGTTGCAAAGTTTATGTTTATGTTTATTTGATAGTATTTTTCGTGCAATTTTTAAAAGGGAAGACGGTAGGAAACGTGTTATATGGACGACACGCCACTGCTACATACAAAGATGGCTTTTTTAACTTTAATGTCTTTTATTTTTACATCAAAATTCTTTATTTAATTTATTTATTTTATTTAAAATTATATTTATTTTGTTTTATTTATTTAACTTAGAAAAACAGTAGTGAAATTAACTACATATGTATTAATTTATATACAATTCAATGGAGACAATTATTTAAAAGAAAATTAATTAGAAAAATGTCATATTCTGTTTCCTTTTAGAATTTCAATTTAAATATTATTCATTTTATTATGAATTAAGATTATCTTAAGAAAAAGTGGAAAAAAAAACATTCTATTTTAGTCAAAACCTTGTTTCTGTTCTGTTTGAGTCAATTTCAATGCAGTTTAATAAAAATTATTTTATTTTATTTCTTATTATACATACATACATATGTCATATGTACATTATATTAAAAGTCATCTCTTTATTCAACTTTTATTTCGTGGGAAAACTGGAAACTCACAAATTAAGAGTGAAATTCTTATGCGAGGAAGTTGAAGGGTTGAACCCCCAAAACCCCTACCTGCATTCGCGCCGGATGCCCGTCTTTTTCGCTGAATTTCTGTCCATTAGTCAAATATTTCAAAGTTCCTTTACAAACATTCTAATTTGCAGGACTTTGAAATAAAATGCAAAGCACAACACATAAAAAAAAAATTTTGTCAGCGGCACTGTCCGCCTAAGGGAGGTTTCAATGTACCTACTTAAATTCTCCTATTAACGAAATTTGCGTTTCACAATAAATGAAATCATAAATTTGTGTGTCGTTTAAAAATCCCAGTTTTTCCAGACAGAATTAAATTTGACTGAGAAAAAAATTGAAATTAAAACAAATATTTATATCAAATTGTGAATTTTCAAGGCCCTTAAAAACTTGGATACTCAAACAAATTTCTGGTGTCATATCACGTATCATACGTACATTTATGTGACACAAAAAACCCTCCAACGTTTTAAGTTTTTTTTAAATAAAAAATCTATTAAATTCACAAGATATCAACGGCTTTTATAAGAATTCTTCATTCGAATTTTCTTTTTCTTTTTAAGTGCATCAACAATTTATTCTTCAACATTTATTAAACTAGATAATTTTTACCTAAATAGAAAACACACACAAATTTTCCAGATTTTATTTATTATTTCTAATTTTAAACCTATACATAACGTCAAACCCTTCGGTTATTTGGCAAAAGATAAGCTAATGGTCTGAGTGGAATAATAGGTTGTCTATTATTGAAATAAGTTTCTTGCTAACGCATTTTTTCTTCTTCGAATAAAAAGTTGATGTAATAACACAAAAAAAAAAAAAAAAAATAAACACTCAGGAACTCAAAGTCCATTGAACTCACCAATTTGTATTAGAAATCAAAATCAAGCTCAGCTTATGAATATCATTATGACATAATTCTGAATCTTGTGACCTCTTTCATGGCCATTATTTGGTCGCATCTTCGTTATTAGATGTATATCTACTAGGTAGGCAAGACAAAAGTTTTGTTGTCAAAAATGTTGAGACATAGACACACTCACACTCACTGTATTGGTTCTGAGAATATTGTATACTTAAATAACATTGTGTATATCTACATTTCAGCATACTCATTTTCTAGTTAAGTATTTGTTATTAATTCACACGTGTCATGTGCCTTAGGGCATCATGTTCCAAAGGTGAAGAACTTTGTTTTTAAATAGAAAAATAAGCAATCACCAAAAATATGCATATGTATTTGTAAGTAAGGTATGCAGCGTATACCTATATCTATGAGACGACCGAGACCGACAAAATATCGTTTTTTTTTAACAATTTAGTAGGCATAAAAGGTTTTTTTGTCTTTCTTCATACATACAATGCCTTAGGATATTTGAGATGTTTTGGTTTAATATTTATTATTGTCAGTTCTTTGAAGATAAATGATTACTTAATGAGAGAACATTTGAGTTGCTTATATTGTGCTTATCCTGTTTCAGAATATTAAGATGATGTTCTTGGATTTTAGTCTGATCATATTATTTTATTTTACAAGTAAAAATCTTCCAGGTTCGGGTTTGCAAGAAAAAATATTTAAGCCATTCCACCACGTCATGAATTTTGGGTCAAGTTTAGGTGACGTGAAATAACGCCAAACGAAATAAGACCAAATTTAAAAAAAATTGGCTTTATTGCGTTTTCAAAAAAAGAAATAAGACCAAATTTGTAGTTTGGCTTTATTTCATTTAAGAAATTGGCCAATTTGGCTTTATTTCGATTTCGACTAATCCGAATATTTTTTCAGATTTTTCAAAACTTTCAAATATGTCTACGATTTGCTTCGTCTCTTACGAATAAATATCAAATTAACTTAATCGGTTTTTGAAAATTTTGAAAAATCTGATAAGATAATCGTTACAAAAATTACGCGATTTGCTGGTGCAGGAAACTCAGTCCCTGCACAATGTTCTGAGGGACTAAGTTCTCACTTAATGGGAACGAAATAACTTTACTAAAGTGGTCCTTGTTCCCATGCAAGGTGGGAAATTAGTTACAAAAAAAAACTGTGGGATTTTAGTTGCCTTTGAATAAGAAATAAATTCCAATGTTAAAACAGGAAAAAGAATAATTCTTCGAGTATTTTTAAGTTTTGTTATTTTAAAAATACATTTCTGTACAAAAAACTTTCTATCGAGATACCAAATTTAAATAAAAAAATTTCTAAAATTTCGAATTAAACTGATGCTTTTCAGTTATCGAGCTTACGAAAATAATCAAATAAAAATCGCGGGGGATTTTTTTTTGATTACTTTCAAAATCTGAATTTCGAAACAACCTGATACTTTTTGACTCAGCTTTCAAGTTTTAGAAAATTATCAAATAAAAATTGCCCGATTTTATTTTGACTATTTTTGAAAACTCGAAAGCTGAATCAAAAAGTATCAGTTTGTTTCGAAAATTCAGTTTTCTAAAATAATCAAATAGAAATCAAATAATCTCTCTTTTTAATTTTTGTTGTTGAAATCTGGTTCCCTCTTTATACTTTTGAGTGTGTACTAATTTCCAATAACATATTGGAGCTGGTTCCCACCTTGAATGGGAACGAAGACCACTTTAGTAAAGTGGATTTCGTTCTCATTAAGTGCGAACTTAGTCCCTCAGTGCACTTAGTTCCCGGGGACTTAGTTCCCTGCACCCGATTTTCTTATCATATTTTTCAAAACTTGCTAATATATTTTCGATAAACCTCAAATTGATGGTTTTGCCTTTGGAAACACGACTGATAGCAGGTTTTCGCCTAAAGAAATCTTAAATTGATACAGAATTATGATAAAATTGGCTTTATTTCGATTTTAAAACCGAAATGAAGCCAAAAATGTATTTTAACTTTTAAAGTCAAAAATTAATTTTGCACAATTGCTTTATTTCCATATGCTTTTTGGTTTTATTTCGTTATAGCTTCGGAAACAAGGCCAAATTGGGGTTATTTCATTTTTGAAAACGAAATAGGGCCAAATTTGAAATTTGGCCTTATTTCATTTGGCGTTATTTCACGTCACCTCAAGTTTATTATGGCAATTTACTCTTTTTAAAATATTTTTTTATTAGTGTGGATCTATTGGTTGCTTTGAGCTCAAAGAAAATTCAGTGCAAAAATGGTTTAAAAATATTAACTTAATTAGCCACATACAATTTTGAAAACAATTTACATACCTTTGTATATACAGGGTGTCCCATCGTCATCGACCCAGAGGAAAACTATGGGTTTCTGAGTTAATTTTAAGTCGAAAAACTTAAGAGGTAATTTTCTCGTTTTCGCTTCTTTTTCGGCTAATAACGGTTTTAATAATTTTTGTTCTTTTTTCTTTGAACTAGCTCTAACTTTGCGAAACTGCATCCGATTCTTGATTTTTTTGTTTTATTAACACAAGAAGAGTAAGCATTTTATACTTGCTATACAATTTGTTTCCATGCGGATAATGATTTTTCAACAATTTAACATCAAACCCATTGTTTTTGGAATTTTTAGGTCGTGTTTTTGACTTTGGTGTCATTTTTTCCACAAAAACACCTTATTAAGGAGCATTTTTTCTATTTTATTATGAAAGCCCATTTTATTTTCTTAAAAATACCTCACATTTTTTTTTAACAAAAAAAAAAAAAAAAACACTAAAATTTATTAAAAATATAAAAACAGAAAAAAAAGTTCAAGAAATAACAAAAAATTAAAATTAATTCTTTGTTTGTAGCGAGTAACCTACGTAAAGGACACTCAACACCTACGTCCTGCACAGAACGTCACCATAGACAGATATAACTTTGAGGTAGTTAAAGATTTTGTCTACCTGAGCTTCGTTATCTATTTAGACAATGATACCAGCGCTGAGATCAAACGAAGGATAACTCTTGACTCTTGCCAATCGCTGCTTCTTTGGGCAAAGAAGGCAATTAAGAAGTAAAGCCCTCTCTCGAATAACTAAAGTGTCCCTCTACAAAACACTCATCATTCCGGTCCTGCTGTATGGTGCAGAAGAATGGACCCTGTTAGCGGCGGATGAGTACGCTTTGGGAATATTCGAGAGAAAAATGTTTGCATAAGGGTGTCCGTTATTTCCCAAACTCATTTTTTTGGATAGCACACCCCGTCAATCAAAAGTTTATGCCGAAAGAAAAAATTATTGACCAAAAAAATTTATTTCCTAGGTCATTAACTTGTGCCTCTAAGTCATACTTTTCCCATACAAATTTGTATGGGAACTTTACACTTTTTACATTTTATTTTGTTTTCTCTAGAACTATAACAGTTATTCTAAATTTTTTTTGGGGACTCTAATTGACTTGTTGGTCCTTTAAAAGACTGCATTTAAAAATGAATTAAAAGAATCAGAATTTCCAAAAAAAAATTAGAATAACTGTTTTAGTTCCAGAAAAAAAAAAAAATAAAATGTGAAAAGTGTAAATTTCCCATACAAATTTGTATGGCTCCTAGAAAAAAAAATGTAAAGTATGCTTATATAGGATTTCATAGTTTTTAAATTTTGTGAATTAATTTTTCGATGAAACTAGCAATTTAAAAGATGTATGCTAAAAACCTGTAATTTCGACCTTTGTCGCTATTGAAGTAGTCACAATATCTTGTGACTTATGACTCACATAAAAAATATCCTTATGATCTTTTTGTAGGTAATATTATGGCCTACAAATTGAGTATATGTTTTTTTCGGCAACATCGTCATTTAAGAGTAAATTCGAAAAACAGAAATTTCGAATTTTTTTCAAACTTTCGAAATAATTATCTCCTTAAAACGTTTGTTTAAAAAAAAAGCTAATAATTGTGTTCTATATGGAGTCATGTAATGTGAAAAAATTGAGTTGGGCTATTTTCGAAAACCACTTAGGTTTCTTATTGAAATAATTGAAAAACAAGCGTTTTCGACATTTTACGTTTTTCGAAATGTCTACTTCTTTTTTACGCCGAGTCCTAGGGAAAAAATTGCAAAATCTACAAGTTTTGTTTGAAATACTTTTCGATCGTATTTACCGTTTCGGAGTTATAAGCGAAAAACTGATATTTTTGACATTCAACATTGAAAAACTATGGCCGCGCACACGATCTGCTAATAAACTTACTCGTGACTTGTGAGTGACCAAAATAAATATAATTGCGTTTAAAAATCATCACTTGATTTTTTTTTGTATATTAAATATCTTTTTGTACATTTTTGCGGGGCAATTTATGAACTCAGTACATTTTAGAATTTAAATTTTCGACTTTTTCTTGTCTATTGACTGTTTTATTGTACGAAATTAAAAATAATTTTTTAAAGATGCATGAGGTTAAAAAGATAACTAAGAGTTGACATTAAAATTTGTTTAAATTTAATCAGATCATACTATGTACCTTACCTACAGATATACTTGTACTTGTACATATACTTTTATTTCGAGTTCATACAAGAAGATTACCTAAACTTCTATATCAGATTGTGATGATTTAATGTCAGTTAGGTTATTAAATTTCTCAGATAAATTATTGCATAACTTTTTTAATTGATGTGCTCCAAGTTAAGATGTACCTACAACCTACCTACTGTTTATATAAACGGTAGTTAATTACTTTTTATGTTAATTCGCCGTAAAGCCGTTCCACAATAATAAACCCAAATAATGGCGTTGGAGTTTTGGAATATATAGTACTCGTATGTAGCTTAAACCATTATTTTTTTTTTTTCTAGACAAGACTTCCACTGTTAGCTGAGCCTGTTTAGGTTTCCATATGGATAGCGACCTGGAAGTGCTTCAAATTGACTAACAAAGCGCAGCGCAGCAACATAAATGTGCATCAGCATAGGTTTCTGGTATATGTAGGTACCATAACGATTGTGTTAATGCATATGGATTGTGGTCACACATGTATGCGTATCCAAGAAGAGATATCGATTTAGGAAGCATATGGAACTTATGGTAATTATGTGCACATTTGTATCTACATGATGTTCAATTTATTGTTTGCGTTCGGTTTGGATACAGGATATAGGAACTTGGAAAATTATTGGCCTATTATCGTCATTAAATACATATAATCTCTGTGTATGTAAGGTTAGGGTGGAGTGTGGAGAGAAATATAATTATGAGTTCGTAAAATGACGGTCGGGCGGCAAATTGAACAATTTAGAAAATGAACTTCAAAAATATGATAAGAAGACATGGAGGGAAACAAAAACCGCAAGCAAAGCAGTCAGAAGAGTGTACGGCTACACCTCGTTTTTAAACAAACTGTACTTACATATATGTAGGTATACTGCTCAGTATATGTATATACATCTAACAGTTAATTGTCCATTACATATTTACACATACACAAAAGACGTTATATTTATTTCATTATTGTTAATATAATTTATTAATGTTTTCAATAAAGTTTTAATAATAATTATAATTATCCAGTAGGACGTTTAGGTGTGAGGTCGTACTTCATTAACATTTTCAAATTGCAATTTATACCAGCCAAAGCAAGATCACCAATAAAGTTCATAAATAAAGGTAATTTTTTTTTAAATAAAATATCAGATATTATATGGGTCACTATGGCGTATGTGGAATATTTTTTTTAGTCTCGAATTTTTATTTTTTGTTTCTATTATATTATACATACCACCATCTTCACCTGGATGAACAATATTCTTAAATCGATTTTGACTCCTAAGATACCTCAGTTAAAACGTTTGTCAAGTTAACTTTTCGTCCAATATGTATATGGCATTTGTGAAGAGAAAACAAAATATATCGATATTTAAATGTACATAACCTAGTTCTTGAAATCATGGAATAGGTATAATAAATCTGTACTACATTTTATACTATATATTAAGGGTGCCCAATTAAGAGTGCTAATTTGTTTTAAATCAACCACCATTTTGTGTGTAAAAATTCTGCCTACAGTTAAATGCTTTTAATTCCTTCTTATATGCAATTTGGCCGATGTTTAAAAAAATGATTACAACATGGAAAATTATTACAACATGGATAAACTATGAACCTGAAGATCGCTGCATTTATATTTTTTTTCCTTTCAAAGTCGCAGACCTCGAAAAGTATCAATGACAGTGGAAAATTTCAAACATCAAAATGTTGTGCAAATAATTTTCCAGGGGCGATGTCCGTTGTTTTTTTTTAAATTTTATGCCGTTATATTTTTTTTTAATTAGTTCTTTCACTTTTAAAATTAAGTTTTTTTTTTAATGTGCAGATAGACCAAACTAACGGGATAAAAAAAAAGAAAAATGTTACCGTGTAGAGCATACCTTATTCTAGAGGCGATGTTTCTTAGTTTTTTTTTTGCTAAGCATTTTTAACAATGAAACTTAAAAAAAGAAATATTAAGACCCCTATAACCTTGGATCAACCAATGTAAAAAAAAAGTACACAAACAATTTAATCTTCCAAACTCTAGAGGCGATATTTTTAATTTTTTTTTTTAAATTCATCTTTTTAAGCCATTTGATTCACAAAAATAAAAATATGTTTATAGGGTAAACATTGGAACTCAGATAATATTCAATTATGCAAGGTGATTCACCTAAGGTGTGACAAAAAGCTTTAGCGTGTAGGTTTAATCGATTCAAGAAAATCAGAGGGCGTTTAGGTGGGAGGGGCAATTTTCTAAGAAAACGACTTAAAACAGAAAATAAATTATAAAAAAACAGTGGCAACACTAAGAATAACTCGATTTACTTTCTTGCATGTATAAGATTATATAAAGTGACCTTTAAATTAATAAAGTTTGTCAGAAAAAAAAAAAACGATTCTTTAAAATTTGTGTCTGGATCGTTTGAACCAGAACCTATTTTAGTGAAAATTTAGAGTTGCAGAAAATGTTTTTGTTCCTTCTGCCTGTAGGAAAACGCCAAGAAAATGCTGGTGGCTGTTCAGCTTTCTGTGCTTGGCATTTTCAATAGACAAATAATGTTATCGTCGTTATCGTTGTTTCTTAAGTATCCAGTTATGGCCAGCTTCTCTAAGATATTTGTTCTCTGCTTCAATACTTAATAAATTATGTGAGGTAGTCTTGAGTAAATTATTTGCCAAAATAACAAGTTCACAATGGGATGAACGAAGTAGCGGATAGTAATCGAGGCGTGTTCACTGTTCACTGGTTTTCAAATGAGAGACCATTTCATGTGAATTTTTTGTATGTTTCAGCAAATGTTTGCTCGTTTTTGAACGAATTGTGGAATGATTTCTACAACAGCTAATGTAGAATGGTTATATTTTATTGAATATGCAATCAATGCATTCAGTTATTAATCCTTGCGTGCTCAATTTCTATAGAAACATGATTATTTGTGAAAAATAGCAACCGCAAATATATCGATTTAGAGCTGAAGATTTCAAGATAAGAGCTGTAGGCAATAGAACTGCACACTATAACAGGCCCTGGATGAAACTTTTGAAGAATAACTCAAGCAAAAAAGCAATTTGTGACGTAAAAGCCTTATTTTTGAGCTATGTTAACTTGATCTCAAAAAGTGTCCGATTTTGTTTATATTTTTGTTTGTAAAGACGAGATGAAGACATTGAATAATGACTTTAAAAAAAAGTACTGCACACTATGCTGTGTGGTAAAATTTGAATACTAGGTATCCAGGCATGTGGTTAGGACATCTGAGACCAATTTTATGGCCTCGACGTTCACCAGACCTAACACCATATTAATTTTCTTATTATAGAAGTGGATTAATAAATCAAATACAGCAAGCTGAGCAGCTTGGAATCTTGTGCAAGCAGCTGCATTACAAATATCCTAACAAAACTTTACATGATTATTAAGAAAATCATTTATTCCGGGGAGCATTCAACATCCTGCACAACGGTGGTCGAAAACACTGCCTTAAATTAAATAAAAAGTGTTGATTTTTTTTTTCACTTAGTGGCCAGACACAATTGAAAATTGGCTATGATGAGATTATTTGCTACGAAATAATAGAGAAAAAAAAGTGTAGTGCCAGAACTTGGCTGGGCACTACCATGCCCTTTGATATAATCGAACCGCCATCGCAAGTGTCTAGCTTCGTTCTAGTTGTTTGCTACAAGAGCAATTTAGTGTGATCTAGTCTTGCATTATATTTTCTATTTTAACAAAGAAAAAGAAATTTAAATAATAAAATATTAAAATTACTTTGGTTTTTAAGTGGAGTGAATGAATATAATTCAAATAAAAAGTACAAGTGACCTCAACTCCATAAGTTATTGTGTTTCGCCCAGGTATAAACAGTGGGCTCTTCAGTCAGTCTGTTATACCCTACTAAGACACAAATTTTGGTCGATGTTTACCGACTCTTATAAAAATCACAGCAAGAAGATACTGTGAATTCTATTATTCTAGGGGAATTTGTTTAAATTCTTGCACCCAGAAAATAATTACACGTGGTCAGGTTTTTTTAGTAAAGAAAAAGAAATTTAAATAATAAAATATTAAAATTTATTTGGTCACTTGAACTTTTTATTTGAATTTTAGGTTTTTTGTTTGCCTTTGTTTTCGTACTTTTTCAAAAAAATAAGTTTCTCTTTGTATAACAATTCACAGATTCGTTAACGACAACTAAGGGCATACCTCTTGTGCCTTCCATGCGCTTCTTAAATGAAAACAATAATTCACGTCTGATGTAAAGTTGGCAGGGCAACTTTCACCTAGTGTATCAGGACCAACGCAGTAATTTGCAGTTTTTTGTTTGCATTTATTTTGCATTTCTATTCCCGATTTTCCAGTTCACCAAATAGTGGATGTAATCTCCAAACTGGCAGTTGATTTTGAATTTCAAGAAGAATTCCAAATTTTGGAGTCCTCAATTTGAAAAAAATGTCATATTAACCTGCTAACTACACAGTGAAGTTGGCAGGGCAAAATTACATTTTTTTTTCAAATAAGGGACTTCAAAATTTGGAACTAGAATTTGGTGAAACGCAATATAAAATAAAAAATTTGGAGCATTACTTCAGTCTCTAGCATGCTTGGTTCTTGAGATACACTATGTGACCTGCTATTTTCACTGTTAAGTTAGCAGGTCACTCGATTACATCCACTATTTGGTGAACTGGAAAATCAGGAATAGAAAAACAAGTTGAATGCAAAAAAAAACTGCAAATTACTGCGTTGGTCCTGTTATTTTAGGTAAAAGTTGCCTTGCCAACTTCACAGACGTCAATAATTCATTATATTAGCTTAATTAATTGGAGTTAAGATCGAATATAAATAGTATTCTTCTAGAGCATTACTAAAAATATCTTCTTTACCTATTATGACGAATGATTCTCATCATCTGTGATGCAAATAAATGTTGTCTTATACAGGTCGTTAGTCAAATTGCTTCATATTTTCTGCAAAATCACTATAGGAATAGGTACTTTAATTATTATGAAAATCTATGTCCTGCATCGCATATATGTAACTATAGCAACACAAAAACAACCCAAGTCATCTGCGTAATGAAACAATAAATATTATAAACCTTTCCCCCAAATCTCTTAAATTTTTGCTCTTCCTGTCAGCCCATAACACACAAGTTGATTATTCTTCTTCATATATGAATATAACCTCACGACGAATAACTTATATATGTGTATGCATGTATTAGTATGTGCGTAGGTGTAGGTATTATATAATACCTTTATATTTCATACATTTTAGCCCATTTAAAGTAAATAAAAATAAACACTTTCGCATCCATTCCCCAAACATCCTACGCCCATTTCACGTCATGACCCAGACACATCAAATATTTATGGACCTGTGTTTATCCCTGTTTTATATATCTTTAAGATATACACATTACACACTCATAGCTCATATCTGGCATGCTCATCATGCACAATACAGCATATCATCAGGCAAATACACACGTTTACTGGCAAATCCAACAACTCTCACTGCTCAGCTCGGCTCGGCTCTGCTGGATGACCACATTCGGCCCAAAGTAAGGCAAAGGCACATCTTTTTGGCCATTCAAGCCAAAAGACCAAAAAATGAAGGTGCGTGGTGTGTGTATAGCTGATGTTGTATAGATACTTTTTCGGTTTTATTCTGCTTTGATGCCTTTTGGTTGATGTTGATGTTGAAGTTGATGATGATAATGATAATGATGATGTTGATGGTTATGCAGTTTCGGATTCAGTTTCAAAAAGCGAGAATGTGACCAAGAAAACCAAATGTGAAATGTGAAATCATAAACAACACTTTCGCTCCAGCTCTACTTAAAGGCACACTAATTCTATACACTGGTCTCGTAGTATCTATATACCCATATCTAGATATTGGACTGGTATCTCAAAATGTTCAGTTTGCTTGTTTTAACTCCCCACATCATATATCTGGACTCTGACTGAAAGATTAATCTGTTACGAATTTCTGAGTTTCCGCATGCAGACATTCAGTGGACCGTTCACTCTTGATCATCTCATGTTACTCCTACTCTTCCCTTTTACTGTTTTGTATGTTTATTTTTTATTGGAAAAAAAATTATTTATTTTGCGGAAACTCCAACCAAACCAATGCTTGTTTTAAACAAATATTTACTTTTAAAGTTACACGCTCACACACTTTATCTTTTTTTTTGGTTTCGTTAACTGGGCTAAAATCGGAACTTTTTTAAATCCAAATTTTGGTGATGTGTGTTTACTTGTAATTCAAGTATTTGGTAAAAATAGTGAAAGTAAAAATCTTTCTCACTCCCAAGCTCTTACATACATACACATATTTTGTATTTTTTTTAATGTAAGCAAGGTGGTGTTTGAATAGTTTATTAAAAATGATAGATTGTGGGTAGTTATTAGTTAAGGAGTTGTTTAACTTAATTGTACCAAAAGTGGCAAATATAATAATATGCGGGACGAGTTTTATGTTTATGGACAAACAAAAAAAGAAAAACTGATGCAAAATAATGGGTATAAAATATTACCGGGGAAAAAGTTGATGTTATAGAAAGTGAAATTAAATATAGTGATTTGTATTTGAAATGTGTTTCACTATGCCTTCGAATGAACTGTGGACACATAAAATGTAGATGGACGGTTTCTTTCTTTTTTCAAGTGGATTTTATTTTTAAAGATTTATATGATAACACGTCTATGCCAAGATTTTTATATTTTTTTCTTTAGTTTTACTTGATTTTTGGGGGCAAGTACGAGTTTGAGTGCTTGTGAGTGTTTGAGTGTCATCAACAAAAATAGATGTTTTAATAAAATCTAACATTTAAGATGATGGAAAAGTCCAAAAATGTGTGTTTTTGAATTAAAATATGTACAATTCAGATTTTTTCCTCTTAAAAAATTGGAAAAAAGTTAAAAATAAAATAAAAATATTTTTTCTTTATTTTTATTTTTATTTTTTCGAAAACTTGTTTGGCAAAAACGTTTTAAATAGCCTTAAAAGTATCCAACCGATTTCGATAAATTTTATATGGTTGGAAAGCCATAGGTGTGGAAATGTGCAGAATATATCTGAGACACGCATTTAAACACTGTGGATCAATTTTTTTGTTGTGATTTAATTTTCTAACTTATTATTTTGACTTTAGAGTCTGTGAAGGTTTTGGTGATCGAATTTCGGCCATTTGGCGATACTAGTTATTAAAATTGGTCTAATCACATGTACAAAGTTTAATCAAAATCGTTAAAGTCATTTTTGAGAAAACTTGATAAAACCGAAATCGTTGTATGGCAGCTACCCGTTCTAGATGAGCTAATAAATATTCAAATTTTGGGAGCGGTTCAAAATTCTGGATTTCAAAATTCTGTATGACCAAAATTCTGTTTGAAATTTTTTTGAAAATGCTGTATGACCAAAATTCTGTATTTAAAAATTCTGTATGTCCATAATTCTGTATATACAAAATGCTGTATGTGCAAAATTCTGTTTTTCAAAATTATGGTTAAGCCCAATTTCAGTACATTATTTTAAAGAAGAATTCACTTTTTTTTTAATGTGATTTCCATTTCTTGCCCTTGTCACCTGTGCGTTTGCGAAATCGGACACATTTTTAAAATCACTTAACCATTTTCTGAAACTTGTATTCGACTACAATATATGTTGGTATTCCAAAAGTCATATATATCCAACTTCACTTCTACTTATATTGATAAACGCTTCCGCTTGAACGTACGCTTGAATACTTCCGTTATTTTCTTTGAATTTTCAAAGACAGAACAAAACTCAGCTTGATGTCTTCCCAGTAGGCATATCATTTTTTTTTAAACCAGGCTGCCAGTTTCAAATTTTTTTAATCTTTAAATTTAAGAATCGTAGTATTGACTGATCTTACGGCAGCAAACAAAAGCCAAGCTTTATATCATAAAAACATTTAATTATTATGTATTTAAGAAAAAATCACTTTGATAATGTACAAAACTGCGCACTTTTTTACATTATCAAAACGATTTTTTCTTAAATACAGAATTTTGTAAAGCAGAATTTTGAAATACAGAATTTTGCTCATGCAGAATTTTGATCAAACAGAATTTTAAAATACAGATTTTTGTTCAAACATAATTTTGTGTAACCAGAATTTCGAAAAACAGTATTTTGAAATGCAGAATTTTGAAAACAGAATTTGGACCATACAGAATTTTGACCCCAACCCCAAATTTTTCCTCTAGGGAATAACATAATCCGTCGAACCGGTTGGGCTCTTGCTCGATGTAAATCAGGATGCACAGACGCACCTAGAATTTTTTTTTCTTGACACGAAACCAATATTTGCCCTGTAGATACAGTTACCATTTTTCCAAAAACGAAAAAGAGGACAGGCAAAACATTAAAAAAAGTTATACTGTTTAAAGTTATTATAAAATTAAAACCTCAACTGGTTTGGTCGCAGATATTTTTAAATATGGGTAACACAGTTCATTCCAATGTGTGTTTTTCAAGCAAAAACTAGCATTCTCTGGAAAATATTTGTTCTTTCTTTCTTATTATGCTCAGTCGAAATTACAATTCGTGTTTGTAGTACAAAATGTTACCATCCAACTGGTGATTTAATAATGATTTAATGTGTCTTGCTGATTTGTACAAATGATGTCTCACTTTTCCCCTGGAAGTTCTTTAACATCCAAGATTTGTATACATGAATTCCTTTGTAAGGTACAAAGTAACGCATCAGCATTGGACAAAGCTTATAGGATCTGGGATTACAACAGTCTAAAAACAAGTCTACTCTTAGTAGACTTTCTTTCCAGGGAAAGAGATTCGAACTCGTTGTTAAGAATTAACTCGCCTTTAGTTCTGGCGCATGAGTATTCGTTTTCCAAGCATGATTTGATTAATTTATATTCGCAGTAGTTTGATCTAAATAAAAAATCATGCTGAACCAAATCATAAGCCCAAGTGCCTTCGATACAAACCAATTCTTTTTCTTTGTTGTCAAATTTTTTACTCAGAACAAAACTTATTATCTGTGAATTGCTACAAATATACAGAACTGCCGCTTGTTGAGGGTGTGTTTTATATATATACATTTTCACCTATTAGCTATTGAACAATTTGCAAAGCATTTTGAATATGAACCCCTTTACAGGAAAAATGCAACAGAAATTTTTAAATTTTAAAACAGTATTTAATTATCACCAGTGCTGTCTAAACTGGAGAAAGTACTTGATAAATATTTAGAGAAGATAAATCATTTTAAGGAGATAAAAGATCATTAAGAGGACAGTTTGGGAAAAAGAGGACAATATACTCTCCTCTTTAAGCAAACAAACCAGAAAGGACACAAATGCTTAAAAGAGGACTGTCCTCTCAAAAAGAGGACGTATGGTCACCGTACCTAAAGAGCAATTCGGATTTCAAAATGGTATAACTCATTACTGTATCCAGAGCAAATAGCAAGTTATTAGTAAGGGCATTTTGGGGCACTTTGGATATGTAGTAGAGGATGAAATTCTGCGTCGATACCAGCAATTAAATTTCTTGAATTAAATTGGCCCACTTACCCATATATTAAATTTTCTATCTATACACTATAATAGAAGCATTTTAAGAAGATAGATTCTACATTTTGATCAGGTTAAAAATGGGTTTAGTTAATGGGATAGTTATTGAATCAGCTTTAAAAATTGATTGATTTCTGCTGGTTCTCCATCTTTGTTTTCGGTGATCGATAGAAAAAAAAGTTTCAAACATTTTGGCAAACCGCAATCAAATATTAAATAATGATAAAGTACGTACAAAATGAATAATTCGATACACCTTAGGTTAGTCAATTTCCCTGGAAAATTATCATGTTCTGTTTATATTTGCATCATAATTTATATGCGTAATCCTTCAATAGAATGAATTTTATTACCTACATATAAGCAGTTTTATTATTCAAATTCAATATTGGCAGTTCATTTAAAATTGTGGTACCTATATAGTGTTTTCATGCATCAAATAACGTTCATAGGGTATTATGGCCTTCCCAATTTATTGATTAAAATATTAATTTTACAGATGCAAGGATTTTATTACCATTTTATTAATATACAAATAACTAAATTTGCTTTTAAATACAAATATGTATGTATGTATTGAATATGTCTCTAAATTAATGACCAGCACTTCTTCGGTACACAAAATATAAGCCACAGACTATATTTCTAATTGCGGAAACCAATTAAAATGTAACCAAAGGTTTGATTATTATGAAATTGATGGTCTTGTTATTATGTACTTACTCCTGTTTATGTATATCTGGTGATGCATACTTCCGGAAATTGAAATTGATTTTCTGTGGGAAGTTGTAAGTGATCAAAGTAAGTATACAATTATTTGTATTGCAACATTTCTTTCCAAAGGAAACTCTTTAACGACTTGATAGTATCAAATCCTTTTTTTGATAAAAAAATATATAAGATTTTGATTCGGTTCGTAATTGATTTGTGGGTAAAAATAAAAATAAATAAATAAATCGGGTGGCACAACGGCTCATGAAGAACCAGGGCCTAGTGACTAACAACTCGCAACCATTCCTGTGTGCGCATTTCGACAGGAATGGAAGGGACCTACAATTTTATGCCGAATCCGAACGGCTAGACGAGAAGCACTTATTCGTGACAAGTGATACTCTTGGAGGATTTGTCAATTCCTCACAAGAGGCAGTAGCCCTGAAAAAAAAACTTTTTTAGTTTTTTAGGTGGACGAGGCTGGGAAGCGATCCCAGACCTCCAGCGTGACAGTCGAACGCACTAACCATTACGCTACGGGCTACTACTGATTTGTGGGTGCTTTTAACTATAAGATAATGCAAGTTTTCTGCATAAGCAGTTGCATCTCTTCCCCTTTCAATAAACGCAAATTTATCATGAATTATTTTTATTCAGTGAGTAAGTCAAAGTTAATTGATGTTAATTTTCACTGACCAAACCAGGAGGATTCAAATCTCTGTTTAATAAAACGAAAGGACGATGGGCTAATTTGTATGAAATCTAACACTAATAAAATTGGTATCAAATGGAAGGTGATGTTGTGCTTCTTACGTAAGTGCAATAATTCTTACATCGTACATGGGAAATCCGAGATATTTGAGCTTGAAGTTGGCGATTTCAAACACCATCCATACTTCAGTTTTTTTTTTTCGAAATAATTATACATAGATTTTGAGTGTATGTAAAGACGTAAGAAAATGTTTTTATTGTCAAACAATGGTAGTTTTATCATCTTTCAAATAATAGCAAATACGCTGCGATCATCACTTTTTGTATAAATAAAAATTTTTTTAGCACTGCCTTTGCCCACCAATTTCATAAAAAAGACTATGGTGACGTATACTTTTTAGCACCAACGAAAAACAATAAAACAATAGATTGTTATCAAAAATTGCTTCAAAAGACACCTTTTTATGCTTATACACCGGGAAAATTAGATTCTAAGTTAAAAAAAAAAAAAACAAATTATACAGTCTAAGGACTGGTATGGACGTATAATTTCTCTCTACATTTTAATCTACATAATTAAATAAAATAAATTGAGTAAAAATACACTCTGGTTCAGCTTCTTTTTTTTAAATAGTGCAGTAACAGTCCAGTGCAATTATAAAATTTTATATGGGCGACCCAGCAGTTTGTACCACCCCCAATTGTTTTTTATTTATTCGATAGTGAGTTGATCGAATATGATAAATCTCAGTTTTCACATTCGCCATCTTGGATTTTACTTTATTTTGGTTTTCACTAAATATCTCGGTTGCTATAAGTCCTACAAAAAAAAATTTCCTATTTTTATGTTAAAACTTTTTTTTGTTATTGTTAATATTTAAGAAGTTACTGGCCAAAAAAAACTTTGTATGACAAGTTTGTTAGGCTTAAAATTTCGAACAATTTTGTAGTACAATTTTTTTCTGTATTTCAATAAATAAAAAAGTATTTTTCTATTAAAAAAAAAATGTTTTATATCAGAACTCGTTTTTTTAAATCTGAGTTTTGGCTGAAAATCTTGATTGGGCTCGCTAATGTTAGATTTTCTCTTTGCTTAAACCTAATTGGACCAAGCAATTAATTTTTTCCGAGTCCCGAATATTGGACATTTACTTAAGGCTCCATTCGCAATTAAGAAAAAGTTCAAGGTGCGATTCAGTGAAAGCTAATATAAATGAACAGTGAAAAGTGTTAAAAATGAATACGTGTTTTATTTGCTGTGAACCGTTAGAATTTGGCAAGATTGCTAATGTTAGAAAAAGGCAAAAAAACTCTTATGTCTTACGTCGAGTTTCGGCAATGTTGGGAAGTGAGACTGTGGCACTGACAGACCCACGTTATCACCAGAACCATAATTCTGTATTCGACTATGAACACTTGTTCATGTACTATATTTACACACAAAAACTGGATCTTATACGACATCTGCACTTTTCAGGAGGGGTAAACAACTGTTTTCAAAATGTTTGAAAAACAAGATTTAGTTAAATATGCTGAAGTTATTTAAAAGAGTAATTCAACTCCACAAGAAGTTATCACAAACGGAATTCGCTTGTTGGAAGTTGGTCGATAGTATACATTAGAACCTGTTCAAACTTTACTCCCACCTGCAACGGGATGAAGTTCTAAATGTTGTTGCAAAAAAGTTGGATTGTTTTGTTCTGTAGCATGTACAAATTGTCAAGACCTGTCGTGCGCCAATGTTGAACCATCAACAATTGAGTATTCATTTGATACTTACGAGGAGACATGTGTCATTATTGGGGCAATTGACTTGTACTCAGGATGAAGAAGAAGAACAAGCAGAAAAAGAATAATAAGAAGAACAAGTAAAAGCAGAAGTATTAGAGAATTATGAATCTGATGGATAAATTTGCCTATTTTTTTTTTTAATTTACAGCGCTTTTATCAGTTTTATCATTTTCTACCCTTGCCGATATATTTAATTATTAAATAGTTTCAAATTAAACAGAATCATAACAGATCCGTGGAATAGGCCTACCGGGGAAACGTGTGCATATTATGACGATTACAACTCTTTCAACTTTTTGTATCGTTATATTTCAAAAACGTTGGCTCTAAGGAAAAAAGTATTTTAACATTTTTTATAGATAATTATCTGATCTACAATTTTCGGTTGGGCTATTTAATGATAAAACTTACCGTTTTGCTGAAAATCGCGAAAAACCCGATTTCGTGAACTTTGACCCCGAGTAAAATTTTTTCCAAGTGTCGGATCGATGAGGACTTTTAAGATTTCATTTATAATGGTGTTTTGAACAATCCTACCAATTTTCAGCTGGGTGCTAATTATTGTACCTTCTGTTGTCTAAACTGACCGGGCATTCAATCTATTTGTACATCACTGAGAACTAAGTGTTGGACTTATGGAAATTAATACATTTTCATAATTTTAAAATGCTTTTATGCTCTTTGTAGAAATCGAGTTAAATTGATTCTTTATAAAGGTTTCTTCAACAATTCACAAACGCGATCGATTATTTTATTATACCTATACGCATTATAAATAATTGTATGCTACATGCCCTTGAATTTATTCTCCAAATTGGCTTTACAACTAAAAATCCTATAATTGGGACTTTACATATTTTGCTCCTAAAGTCCTTTTCAATATTTTTCTGTTGAATTTTACCTATTAAACTTTTCATATCTCGTTACAATTTTAATACGAAATTCAACAATCATTCTTTATCCCAATAGCAGGAGCTCACTTTTCTTAAAAGTGCTACCTAGCTGCACAAATATTCATATATAAAGGAGCAATTTACTTGGTTTAACTTTCGTCTGTAAGTTATACCTGCTTATTTTCTTTGCCTAATTAAAAGGATGCAAATAAGACGGAAACTTATAAGATTTTATTGAAAAACCTCCTCTTCACCTACCGTGCCGCAATGCATTACTGGCTTACCGTTTGTCTTTGACAACAACGTCGCGCTCTACGGTTTAAACTACCTACTGATAAACAAACGCCCTCGGCATGCATGTCATGAAACTAATAATTAAAGAATTGTTTTGTAACTGTGTTCAACCAACTTGCAGACTTAGAGTTATTTAGCCAACTTCATCCGTCTGACCTGGCCGTAGTCGTGGCTTGACATCATCACTCACCTCAACCACCATGAAATGAAACTCCAAGTTTTACGTATTGGCAGCACGTTGATATACCTTTCTACTTTCGAAACTCAAACATCAAATAAAATCTTTTTCATTTTAGAACTTTTGTCAAAAGTGTAAGTACATGAAGCGAGAGTTTTCCATGCAGCACTATGGACTACAATAAACAAATATTTGGACAAAGGAGAAAACCCCAATTGAATGGATTGAAAGGGCTTTGTTTGTAGATAGTAAATATGAAATTATTTTCTTAAAAAGTTATCCCCGGGACAAGCTACGGAAATTTATTTATTTTTAATAGCAGGGCGTTTTTGCATGTCTACAAAGTTGGTAAGGGCAATAAAGAAAAAAATTTATCGAATAAAATAACATACCTCCATATCTATTTGACACATGGAAGTTCAAAAAAGTTTCGAAAACTAAGTTCCGAAACACGAAGTTTTGAAATCAAAGTATTGAAAAAAAAAAACTTTCAAAAAGGCAAAGTTTCACAAAACAAGTTTTCAAAAAAAATTGTTGCAAGCGTGGCGGATGTTATATTTTATTTTGGAATTTGGGGTTGCAATATATGAAAAGTACACTTGTCCAAGAAATCAGTGAAAAAAGAAAATTATGAAATCAAACCATTGCGTATTTTACCATTGTCGTTAAAAAGTTCTTAGTTTTACCGTTTTCATTCGGAATTTTACAGCAGCATATGCAGTAAAGAAATAAAGGTCTTAACTATTGATTATCATGCCAGTATGCGAATAATTTTATTTGCACTTTATTCTCACGTATACCTTCTTTTTCTTCCAACTGTTGTCCGTTGTTGTAATTTTTTTCGAAACTTGTTCTTTGGGAACATTGTCTTTTGGTAGCTTTGGTTTTCGAAACTCTGTTGCTATATAGTTGCATAGTCTTAGGGCCAGTTTGTTCACAGCTGATTATCTTTAATCCATGATTAGTGGAGCTGGAAAATCCTCAAATGTTTTTGTTGATCAAATTTTGTTTAAAAAATTCAAAGTATGAGTTGCTAATCATGGATGACCTGACCTATTTAATAGCATGGATCAACCACAAAACGAAAATATGTCACTGTTTACTTCTTTTACATGAACAAACACTTTGTTTTACAAAAAATAGAAATGGCCATAGCTAGCCCCAGGGATAACTTTTTAAGAAAATAATTCCATATTTGTTATCTACAACTAATGCCCTTTCAAACTATATATGACTTTTCTTAATCGGCTCTGGGGTTTTCGCCCATAATTTTTGGGCATTCTCCTTTAAATAAAGATTTTTTTTTAATTCTAATAAATTACGTTTTTCAGAAATTTTGTAATAACTATGTTTTTGCATATTTAAGTTTGAAACGGAAAATTATGATCAGCTAAATGAGTTAATACTTAAGTCTTTATTTATAGTCCGGGAGCCCGTGACAGATTTTGGGACCAATAGAACCAAAGCTTATCATTTGGTAGATGGTTAATTTGACGTTATAATGAAGCCTAGTGAAAGTCAGCTGGCGGACCATGGGTGGGTGTGGCTACAGCAGCCCCCCAAACATGTAAAAAAAAAAGTTGGGTTGCGACTCCACCATAGCTGATTTTTTAAATTTTTAAATTTTGCACAAATTTAAAAAAAAATCATTAACCCGTTTTCAAGATATATACAGGGTGTCCCATTAACAATGGTCCAAACTGAAATTAGTGATAGGCCAGGTGATGAACTATCAGAATTTGGTAACTTTTCCATACCGAATCCTAGCGGTTCTCGAGTAACGGCTATTTTTTGAAATTTGAAAAAAATCTAACTTTGAACCAGTTTTTTGCTCACCCTGTCCATAATTGATTTTTGTTTTTTACAAATTTTGCATTCAAAAATTCCCTTATAGTTTCACTAACTTTACTGAGTAAAATATTTTTGATTGGCATCACCATTTGCCTACAAATCATTAGTTAATATTGAACTTTGCCCAAATTAATTTTTGACCTCAATCTTCTGATGAGCCCCCTGAATAAAATAATTCGTATGGGTCAATACAGGTTTTATATTTCAAAAATTGCCTATTTTTCTGTAGTTTCAAAAAAGGTATTAAACTTGCCAAAGCTATGTTTAAATAGACAGTTATAACCGTTTGAACCCAATCAAACAGGTTAAAAATCAAACAAAAATAGAACATTTTTGTTCAAATATTTCGATAAAATTAGAATTTCACTTCAAATATAACTCCGAAAGAACTGCATTTTGGTGGAGATCTTCGTTTTAATGTCTTACGCATTTCTTAAATAAATACCTTAAATTTTGACAAGGACTTTAAATTTTCTGTGGTGAAAGAGTAAAAATCCAGTATATTTGAAAATTTTTCCAAAACCATCAGGTTTTTTAAGAAGTGTCTTTGGAAAACTTGTAGCTTATAGCATTCTAAAAAAAACATTGGGATACATTTTTCCGTTAGACCAATAAATTTTGAGACAAATGTGCGCAAATGCAACGGTGTGGAAAATACCACATCAAAGTATAAAAACACATTTTGTCCCCGTTTTCTCAAAATCTCTTGCTCCAACGAAAAAAAGGAGCTACATGTTTTACAAAGACACTTCTTAAAAAACTTGATGGTTTTCGTAAAATTTTCAAATATACTGGATTTATACTCTTTCACCACAGAAAATTAAAAGACATTTTCAAAATTTAAGGTATTTATTTAAGAAATGCGTATGACATCAAAACGAAGATCTCCACCAAAATTCAGCTCTTTCGGAGTTATAACTATTTGAAGTGAAATTCTAATTTTATCGAAATATTTGAACAAAAATGTTTTATTTTTGTTTGATTTTGAACCTGTTTGATTGGGTTCAAACAGTTATAACTGTCTATTTAAACATAACTTTGGCAAGTTTAATACCTTTTTTGAAACTACAGAAAAATAGGCAATTTTTGAAATATAAAACCTGTATTGACCTATACGAATTATTTTATTCAGGGGGCTCATCAGAAGATTGAGGTCAAAAATTAATTTTGGGAAAGTTCAATATTAACTAATGATTTGTAGGCAAATGGTGATGCCAATCAAAAATATTTTACTCAGTAAAGTTAGTGAAACTATAAGTGAATTTTTTAATGCAAAATTTGTAAAAAACAAAAATCAATTATGGACAGGGTGAGCAAAAAACTGGTTCAAAGTTAGATTTTTTTCAAATTTCAAAAAATAGCGGTTACTCGAGAACCGCTATGATTCGGTATAGGAAAGTTACCAAATTCTGAAAGGCTATGGCCTGGCCTTTCACCAGTTTTGGTTTGGACCATTGTTAATGGGACACCCTGTATATTCAACTTTAAAAAAAAAAATCAATAGTTTTTTAAAAATCAAAAAATTAATTTTTCGAAAAACTGTATAAGCAAAATTATTCGTAAGGAAAGGACCTCATGTAAAAAATGTTGGTTAAAATCAGTTTAGCCGGTAACGAGTCATTTGAAAATCAAAAAAAAATCAGTTCTATTACAGGTATCTACCGTTAATAACCGTTATAAATATTTTTTTTTATCTACCAAAATATTTATTAGACGTGTTTTTTGAAAGAGTGACTAGCAACTCAGTAAAAGTTTTCCACAGAAAACACAAACAAAATTCTCTTTATTAATTTGTTTTGTTATTGTTTTGCGTGTAAATATTTTGCTGAGTTGCTAGTCACTTTCTCAAAAAACACGGCTATTATAGTAACAATAGTACCTCGTAATTTTTTTTTTTTAATCGTTATAGCCGTTTTTGAAATAAATCAATTTTTGTATATAGATGGTATGGCAGGTACCGTTATTTTGTGAGCTAAAAAAAATTACAATTCCCTCTCTCTAGAAGAAGTTTGAAGAAAATAGCTTCAGTGGTTTGGGCTGCTGGTCTAGGTATAGACAGACAGACGGAACTGCCACACATACTTTTTTCTCGTTATCATCGTAGTGTTAGAGAAATTATTATCTCCAGTTTTTTTTTACACGAATCCTAAACTTGCTCTACTTGCTACATTTAAAAG